>QYTT01079744.1:30499-41558 GCA_006980735.1 Dasypogon diadema
TTAGGTCAAAAATAATATTATGGGCATACTTGGCCACAATAAGACCCATGGTCACTTACGCTGCAGGGTTATGGTGGTCAAAAATATGAATTTTCTAACGCACGGATGAATGTGCGCACGAGCTGCCGATTTTAGAGAATAGGAAACAGAACAACCATCGGTGAAATAAGAGTAAATTATATCTCTTATAAGCTAACATGACTGAGTAATTTGTTAGTTGAGATCCATAGCCTGCGCAACCCGGCGTAAGTTTTACTAATGGCCAGGTTGACATCATCACAGCACTTCATGCTTCGATTGAGTACAACTCCCAGTGTGGTCATCTTATGCAGTGCGGGCATTTCGATTCCATCAAAGTATATCGGTGGCACATCAATTGCGTCTACATTTCCACTGCAAAAGGTGATTGCCATTTTAGCGAATTAAGAAATAAATTTGAAAGAAATTGATTCTGATCAAATCGTCATTGTTTCGGGAAACGCTATCTTCCAGAAAACTGATTGGCCTCTTTAAGTACGGTTGCAATACTGGTGTAATCTCAGTCCGACAAGACATCAGACAGGGCATTCATGAATAAACGAAACAGTAGTGAGCCTAATATGGAACCCTGGTAGGCGCCCCACCCGGGAAGTAAATCAGAAATAAAGGCCGACAAGGAGGGTGGGATGTCAAAAAGATTCTGCTGATGGAACAAAGTTAAAGCGAGGTGACAGTTTCTGAAGAAGAATGCGATAATCTACGTAACCAAAAGCCTTAGCAAAATCGAGCAATATCAAGGCAGCGAATTTATCTCGACCTAAGGCCATTCTAATGTCAGCAGATACCTTCAATACAACAGATTCATCAGATTTTAGATTTGCTAAACCCCGACTATCAACGAGATAATCGTTGGTTCCCTTCACTGTAGTAGTTAATATTTTGCTTGTGCATAAGTTTCTCCAAAATATTAACAGCTCATCAAATATGTGTCCTTATGCCGTACGACAAGGAGAAATAATAATCGTATAAAACGTGGAGGCAAGTATTCCGGACCGATGGTGTCGGACTTAACATTTCCCATCGCAATACGAAGCCCATCCAATCTCAGTACAAGAAAAGATGAGTTGGAATTTCTATAAATACTGAAATCTATTAAAATAGTATTTTATTTAACTATTTAACTAACTTTATATGAAATAATAATAAAAAAAATGCTGTCTCACGGGTAGTATTTGTAAATTCTTTTCAATTAACATACAACCTTTAAAATTTTTTTTCCAAAATGCACATTAAATTAGCATACCTTTCAGTAAACCATTGAAGAAGTCTCACCGTTCCTTGACATTCGAAAATTTTTGAATATTGAGATATTTTTCGCAGTGTTGCTTTTTACAACTTAAAAGTGTTTATAGTTTGGTTTTTTGTTTTATGTTTTCTACACTTCCTTTGATACTTTTTTCTCCATGAAGATAGTATGTCTACCCACTTATCGAGTTTCCTACTATTGGGAGTCCCTTATGGCAATCGATTTCCTGTAAGGAAGCTCTGGAAATTCACATTTCGTCAAAATACAGAAACATAAGTTAAGTGTTTCGGGTACAGTTCGCTCCTGAATATTGTCCAGTTCATTATTCCCAATTTCAGTAGCGCTGGTTCCAGGATCTTCTAAAAATTGTGTAATCAATTGTTCGTTCAAGAGTTGCTCTGTCGTCCTGACATTCTCATCAACCAAAACGACCTCATCTCAACTAACTTCTATATGAATATCTTTTCGTAATTATTCAATAGAAGAAATTTGGTCAGCGATCCTTTCTAGGAGTATATTGTCTTCTGTTGTAAAATTGGAGTCAATTTTTATTGTGTCCGTTGTTGCCCGTTCCTATGCCATTCGCAATCATATAATAGTTCATCTTCTCTTCCAAATTGCGAATAATACGAAAATCTTCAAACTGTCTGAAATGGTGCTTTACAGATTTTATAATACCCTTGTCTAAGGGTTGAAGAATCGCAGTCGTATTTGCTGGCAGGAAAACAATTTTGATTG
The DNA here is from genome assembly GCA_006980735.1 of Dasypogon diadema. Taxonomy (NCBI): domain Eukaryota; kingdom Metazoa; phylum Arthropoda; class Insecta; order Diptera; family Asilidae; genus Dasypogon; species Dasypogon diadema. Next base: position 32,523 of record QYTT01079744.1, read on the forward strand.
CTTAAAGGTTCTCAAGTTTTGGATGCACCGGACAGATGTCTATCACCATCAAAATCTAAAATCTTCTTTTTTTTCTTGTAAAATTCACAATCGCACCCTCGCAATATTTTTTCGAATAGCTTAAAAGTCATCTATGCTCTCATAAAAAACAGGAAGAAATCGAATATTCTTTAAATGTCGAGATTTGGCTGAGTTTCCGATGACAGTGAGTTTTCTTTTTTCAATTCCATTTAAATTAGCTCCAACTAATATCGTTAACCCCTCTTTAGACATCTTTCACCCTGAACAGTATTCGCCCCTAAAACAAAGCTTTTTGTCAGGAATCATCATTTAAAAGCCGTTTCGTCGGCTTTAAATTTTTCGTCATCCGTAGAACATTCATCAACACTCGCTGCTTCGCCATTTATTTTGCCGAAAGCGATGTTATGACTGCAACAGAAATGTTGTATCCGGCTTTTACAATAAACGAAATCTTTCCCCAAATCTCTAACGAATTGATTAGCTTTCTCCGAAATAATAGGACCGGTGATAACTACGTTGTTGCTCTCGGAACCACTTCAATAAAATAGCGTCAATATCTTCATGTTTTGTTTCTTTTAGTTTTTATGTTCTCAAAGAATTTTGTTCAAAACTTCTTTGATTTTATTTTTCAAAATTGGTGAAATCGTTGTATGAGCAATTTCTAAATCTTTACATAAAGCCGAATTTATCTCAACCTATTCGAACCTCCTCAAAATTGCAACCCTTTCCTCTATACTCAGCACCTTCCTTTTTTGAAGCATAATTTATAACACTTGCGTTTATATAATTTCAATTGCTCCTTTACAAAAACAAACGTTTTAAGTCCAACTGAAATATGCACATAGAGAAGGACAAAAGTAAAGGTGGCATAGTTTGTGTCGAAGTCTAATGCCATGTCAGAGAAAACATTAGTCCCTTTAAAACGAGTGCTTAATCATCTCCAACACGTATTCATTTAGCAGCTACGAAAGTAAAAGTTTTTTACAATTGTTTCACATAAATATGGAAATTTTTCAAAAAAGCTGTAATTAACGTGCACTTTTCCTACATAAATGGAATCCCCGTAGATTTCCCTTTAATTTTTAATTTTACCTATCTCTTTTTGTTTTCAAGATAACCGGTCTCGAAGTCGTACCTATTCTGCATCGCTTCCTGTGAACAATAAACTTACGACCCCCCTAGGCCCCTACTCCTGTATAATCAAGGGTAGAATTAAGTGAAGTGAAGTAAAGTAAAGGGTCCTAATCGAGTGATGTTTTTATTTCATTGAACTCCAATTACCATATTTTTCACCAAACGTATGTATCACATCCAAGAAGCCAATGCGATAGTTATTCCAAAAATGTGTCAGTTTTCATTAGTTTACAACTTTATAATTATTACGTTCACTTTTTGATTTTATTACACAGCCAAGTTTTTGAGAACTTAACTCACATTTTTAAAGAACGATTACTCAAAATATACTCACAATCAGTAACTAGTTTCGCTTTCTTCATAAATTCATACACACACCTGTGAGTAATTTCAAACATACGGTCCTTAAATTCACTTATAACCTCTTACTAACAAGAAACTAATCTCATATTACTATAAAAATGTAGCATAGAATGCTAAAAGGTATAGTTCTCAAAAATAAGGCGAACTTAGTTTTCGATAGTTTCTAGAACAGTTGTAGGTTGATGACAGAAGAATCATAGAAGTGTGCCTTTTAAAGACAGTCAGTGACCTTGACCTTAAATATTAAGGGCTTATTGAAAATATTACAAACAAAAAGTGCTGTTTAAAGCACATTTTGGTAAAAAAAAATTCTTGTTTATTTTATATCTAACAACTACACTGTAAACAATGGTACCATTCTGACACTATCGTCTATTACCTAGAGAATTACTGGTAAGGCATACCCACCAAACAGTACATTGCAGAGTAGATTGGAATGTTTGCTGTGCGCATGGCCGTTTCTGGTCGAGTGCCTAGTTGCAAGTTTGGACCTCATTATCCACAGAATTGGTTACTTCACTAATCCATAAATCACGTATATGTAACTAGTTACGTAACTCAATACATTCTCATGAAAGTAACTCGGAATGGTAATGCGTTGGTAGTGCATCGTACAAGAATTTAAGACTTTAGGGATTTACCAGAGAATCAAGGAAAAAATTACAACGCAATAAAAATATATCTATTAGCCCTTTATTTTCATCTCAACATTTACATTTACAAGCACTTTACATTTACAAGCAATTTCGGGAATTGCATGCATGTTGAAATTATTGAAATTAAAATGAAAGTGACAATTGCAGATAATTCCGATGGCGCTGGCAAGTAAGATATAAAAAAGTTAGTGCTATCAAACAAAAATGTGTTATTACAAATTTGTGGGAAAAAATAATTGTTATCTATTTGCCTGACTCCATAAAAGTCATTCAAACATTGATTTTCAGGTGGGTTAGAATTACTGCATCATTACCATTCTAGTCTACTAACCTACTTGAAGGAAAAACTGTGAAATTGCGGCATTTATGCATCCCATGAAGTAATGAATACAGTAACTACTTTCAAGTAATGCGAAAGGTAGTCGATTGGTTACCGCTTATGATGTCGCCACATAAAAGTAATACGTCTTAATCATTGGTGATAACCCAAGTTACAGCGACTTTCCCTTACCATGGCAGCAATTCTAGAACTTGGTAGGTAATGCATTCTTTCCGCAACTGAGTGGTAACAGCTGTCAATACTTCAGTTTGTGGGCTAGGCATTCCCATTAAAAATAGAAAAAAGTCTTTAAACTATGCATTTACTAGTGATATTCCTCCTGTTCTAAAAATCATCCGCCAACTTTTTATCAACCAACTTCTTGTTCTTGGATGATTTTCACTCCCAACAACCAGTCGCGAAAGACCAGAAAACAGCGGTCTATTGAAGTCGGTCGCTCGAAAGATATTTAGTAGTGTACCGCAGTGCTCTATAGTGTCACCAACTCTAGTTCTTTTTTCTACCTACTTCCCATTATTTCCGTTTAATATCAATAAGCTGAAAAGTTGCCTTTCATCAATGTTATAACTTCCGATTTAAAGTGAATAACATTTTTTTCAAGTGATTGTACCCTTCGTCGAAGTAATTACTTTTGATTAAGTTAAATTAAAATTAAAGAAAAGCAACAAAAAACGTTCACTTAAACTGTGACAATATCTCACGTGTAACCTTTTCGTATTTAACACATATCTTGACTTTTATTACAATAAACAAAACTTCGAAACTTTTAATAATCAGTTTGCTGCATATAATCCCGTCCGCGGCACAAATAATTTCACCATAAAAAAGATCATTCTTAGTAACGAATTTCCGCTTTATTGTCAATATTCTTGTTGCACTTCTCGTTTACCATATTTTATATAATTTATTACAACTTGTCATGTTTACATGACTCATTAATTTCAGCTCGTAATGTACCTGTTCATACATATTGAATTTAATGCGGTTTATTACCTTTTCAATTACTTGAAATGTCACATAAGCGTTTTTTGAATTATTGACTATTTACAATTTTATCTTCATCCTCTTGTGTCCTTCAATACTACAAGTGATGGTACTAGCAAATGAGCACCTTTGCGTCAATTTAGAGGTTTTTTTGAAGCATAATTGCAAAATATTTTTTTTTCCTTCAGTTAAATAAGAAAGATACTTTGTCGTGTTTTAATGCAGCTGCGTTACCTTATCAACATTCTGACTTGTTTTCTATAATTAGGCTATTAAAAAGGTACTTACTCAAATGTGCTCAGTGGTATTAAGAAGTGAAAATTAAATATAGCAAAAATAAAATAGCAAAAAAACATTCTCCTTGGATAAAAAAGATGTCCTCGAAAAATTTTCTTATGTCCATCTTTTTACGTTATTTACCTGTTGGTTTGAACTGACTGTGGTACGTAATGTTTTCTTCTTTGCACCAAGTACCATTGTTTTTATACCACATGACATTTGATTGTAAATAAAACATGGTATTGATTACTTCATCTGACCCTTAAATTACAGTCTAATCACTTCTAATGGAGATAAGTATAAATTGGAAAATTCAAATCATTCATGGAAAGCAGTTCCATGGTAGTTAACTACAACATTTAGACTGGAAATGTCGGAACTTGGCCAATATTAGCAAGTGTACAGATGTAACATATAAGTTTCATCACCTTTCATTTCGTGTCAAAAGCCAGCTGATAGATTACATAATAACTCAATGTTGTTGTCTACGATAAGTGAAATCTTCATTGGGTGGTCCAGCTAGTCTAAAGCTCAAGCACATGGAGTTAATTGAAGTGAACCGCACCGACAACGACGATATTTTGTGCATTTTCCTTTATAAATGTGAAAGAGGAGAAAAGACGTTATGAGCTGTAATCACATTGGATACCTATCTTTTGTGTAATAATTAATCACTTACCATAATTAAGTAGAAATTTTTGGTACAATTCGGCGAAAGCCTAGTACCTCCAAGTTGAAGTTATAAAATTACTGCAAGTGCGATATTTGCATTTTTGCGATATTGTTAAAGTGATATAAAATTTGGTTCAATAGGCTTAAACGAGCCTAGCGCTTTGGACTAAACTGACCCAAGCAATTCACTAAAGATTCAGCGAGTCCGATGGCCCAAAACTTTGATAAATGATGTCCAACGTGGAACCATAAGCTAGAATTTCAGGCTTAGAAAGGAGAAAGAACAATTTTGTTTTTATCTTTTAATTCCTTTTCCTTTAACCCCTTTAAAAGCAAGAAATTTCCCTCATACGTAGATTGCTACAGACGCAACATGTAGACCAAACCAGAAGTCTTGTAAGGAATCAGAATTTTTTTTTAAATTTCAATCAGAATCAACGTCCATGAGCTAGCCAGATTCAAACACCAAACCAGCAGAGTAAGGAACAATGATCAGTGGCGCGCACATGTTCTTTAAAGCTTCTCAGCATCACGGATATCAGAAAGATCCAACCGACAGACTTATGTGTATGGTGGGATTTGATGTAGCCTAAAATTTTCTTTTCCTTGAAAATTTCTTTATTCCTTACAAGATTTCTGAGTAGTTCTCTATTATGTGCCACAGGCTTCTACTGAAGCATTTAAGCTTCAGGCAATTTGCTGAATCGAGGTTCTGGGTTCGATTGCTCCCGAAATTAATTAAGATATAAATCTGAAGCCTGGTACCTTGAAATAAATAGATCGGAATTTATAAATTCCTCACAGGGTAGCAAACTAGCTAATCGAAAGAGATCCTCAACTTGTTTCCTGCTAAGATACCTCTAGAACTAAATCTACTCTCCGAATCCTTTCTCAGATACTATCGCTTCCTTGACCATGTAAACCCTGTCAGCTATCACCCTTTATTTTGTATCTTTTTTTATTTCTCAACATCAAACCGTTGAGCCAATTTTCTTTGTGTTTGAATAGAATTTTCATCGAATGGAGCTTGTAAATGTTCATCGTCGAACTTTTTCCATTGGCCTGGTTGAATCGTGGAAATCAAATTCTATATACTGTTTTCGATGGAACAGATTTACCATGGGATTTTATAAACAATTGATGAGCTTCAACTCCAGTCTTTCTCAAATCAATGCAGTGTTGAAAATTGTATTGAAAAATACCTTATCACGTTTCATTTTAATTCGTATAAATTTATTAAACTTATATCGTATAATAAAATAAAGGAAAATACAATCATTTCCTCATTTTCTATGATTTTTTTTATTTAATAAAATCTTTTTGAAAATTTCTCCAGTGTGAACTCTGAAACTTTAAAAATAAACCTCTGGAACAGCGCACATCTATCACAACTTTAGAGTCAATCGTATTTATTATCCTTTTGACATTGCATCGGAAAATACCCTAAGGGTCTCCTGATAGTATGCTTTACATCGAAAAAGCCTTCTTTGCTGATATGCCAGTACATATCCAGATATGACCTCATTTGTAAAAGTTACTCTATAATTGGTACTAGTTGGTGTTCTCTGCGCACTTCAAATGTGGATTGCAATTATATTAACATTTTTGACTAAAAGGTTCTTATGTCCCTTCATATTATAAATGGTATTTGTAACAACATTTCCTCTCAGATCTACAGCAATGTCTACGCTATCATATCAGTGCACCATATATTCGAAGGCAGACTGGTCTTACGAATAACTCCATGCCTACTATGTCTTCCATAAGGCAAAGTGATTGCGTGCTTGAGTACCTTCAGGCAATAATTATCCCCAAGGCGTTGGTTTTATTCAAGAAAACGCATATTCGTTTGTATTCTTTGAACAGATAGGGCATGGGACAAGAGACCATTCAGATCGGATTCCTGAAATCTGTAAGACTGCTTTCTTACTTCTTTTTTATTTGTTAATGATTTCGAAAATAATGGTTCCTTCTGAACTGAGCGAACTATAGATCTGATTTGAAAGTTTGCATGGAGTAGTACCTTTAGAGGATCATACCACTCCCAGGGGTCCGATTAGAGCGAATTCAATGGAAGTCTTCTTAGGAGTGCACTTCCTTTCGGGCATTGCCCGGTAACTTGGGAGTGAGATGTCCCAAACCTCAGGTTAGTTAGAGCATGAGATTCATATAAACGTCAGCTCTGGCAAACTAACTAAATCAAGAGCAAGATCTTAACATAAAATAACCGGAGATATATTAAAAATACTAGCTTCTCTTAAATGATCCTAAACGGTTTTACCAATCTCTCGTTCAACAGCATCGCAATTACTTGCTACATCAATCCACAGAGAACTTTAGTTTCCTTAACTATCTCAGCCTTTCAGAAGCAAAAGTCCTGAGTAGCTTCTCCAATACATGATATAAAAAAACCCCCCAGCTTAATTTTTTCATCATGAAATCATTGGCGCCATAGAAGCTTCCCGGCCAAGTAACCTTCCTCTTCTTTTTCTTTTAAATATATATTGTCGGTGGCGTTTAGATGTACGTTGAGATATTTGGGTATTTTACGGAACCTGCACACTATAATTTTCCATTTCTCACTTCAAATTCGGTAGCTTATGTTTAGAGAATCTCATATCCCAATTGCGTCGAAGTCATTCCTCAAGTGCTGTTGTCGAATCATACTTTCGACGATGAGGTCCAAATTGCCAACATATCAAAAAGTCTGCTTAAATTTATCCAAAAAAAAGAAAATCGTATTGATTAAGGTAATAAGGAGAGAATCTTCTTTGTTTTCAATGTAAATCATTACAGTGAATAATTCTGCGTCAATCAACAAAAATTTTTTTTCTTGTAGGATCTTCTTATCCTTAAGCCATTCCAGCACAAAGTACTCACTTGTTAGCGCAAAAGTTCATATATTCAAAAGGACATTAAATGCAAGCTAACCACCATAAAATTGATGACTTCTGGTCGCTCAAATAAATTATCAAGAAAAACTTAACTAACTCAATAACCTCTCCCTTCTGCAAGAACCCTTCCGCAAGAACTTTCTCATTTTTATGCGCATGAGCTATTAAACCTTGTAGCAAAATTCAAAGATGTCAAAGTAAGTAAACTTGATAAAATCATTTTATCTGCCTTATTCGATAGGAATACTTTTTATACTCATGAAGATTTGCTCATATCCAAACAAAGTCCAAACAGTTTTCAAAAAGGAAGGCTGTCAATACCTTTACCTTAAAATAGATGAACTTCAGAAATTTTTCTTAAACCACCTTCTTCGAAAGTAGATAGAAAACTTCCGGCCTAACCACCGAATTTATGTAACGCTAATGGTGTCCGGTAATTTTAGTAATAGTGCTGGAGTACCACAAGGCTCTGTTTTCTCACTGAAGTTTGTCTCTTGTTCATTAATGATTTTCTTTCACTAAATTGCAATTCAAGGTTTTGCAGACGACAGAACTATTGATGTAATGTATTTTTTGGACAAGTAGTGGACTCATTCAGAAATTATACTAGTATCATTCGATACCGTATCTTTTTATCGATGAGCAAAGATCTTTATACCCAATCATACTTCGTTCCACACCAACCATCTTCCAAGTCGAGATACATCCGTAAAAAATCCGCGAAAAAGAATGGAGGAACCGCTCATGCTTAATAAAGGGAAGTTAAAAAACATAATTGGCCTACTATTCCCTTATTAGTCACTGACTTATCGCCTTAAAAAGATGGACATAGTTGAGGATGACATCAAATAAACATGGTGCTTTTTTCGCTACATGATGTTTCTAGTTTATCACCCAAAAAATCATAGACTATACAGAAAGTCAAGGATTGGGGGTGATTTATAAGTAGTCTGCATTACTTCTTTGTCCCGTATGCTTGAAAACAGGTCAAAGTGATCTTCCCAATGGAGGGAGGAGTGCAATTACACTAATCGCAAAGGACTTTAGGTCTTATGGACCTTACATCAGTACTGCTGAACACTCTTGAAATAATTCTCGATGGGTCTGTTGATGAAAGGCTTAAAGGGAAAAATATTTCCAAAACACATCATGCCTACACCAGGGGCAGATCGGCCCAGTTTGCGTTGCATGACGTAGTGAAAACCATTGGAAAATCTCTTAAAAACAAGGAATACTTGCGCGTTCTTGAGATCAAGAGGGCTTTTAAAAATGTCTTAACAGAAACAAACCAAGTGTTGGGCAATTTTTATATAACTAGATCGACATAAGGCTAAAAAGCCGGAAACAGCAATACAACGAGTGGGATGTGCAAGGACATCCCTAAGGAGGAATGCTCTAACCTTAGCTGTGGCTGCTGTTTGCCTAGTCTATTTTGTTCTCTTTTGGAGTGGAAAGGATAAAGGCTGCAGTTTATGCTGGCGACCTAACTCCTGGTTTCGAGTAAGTTTCTTCCGACTGTTAGTGAACTGATGGATAGAACTCTACAAAAGGTTCAAAGTTGATATCCTGTTTTAAGACTGAAGAAGTGAGGCTATTAGACCCCCTCAGACCAGATTAAAGGCAGGATAATGGCCAACTTGGCCATGGATTATACTGTCCCACAGCTCGATTTCAGAAGAGTTTATTCGAACTA
>QYTT01079745.1:8962-27503 GCA_006980735.1 Dasypogon diadema
ATAATCTTTGAAAGGCCTTTCTCAGAATTAGGCATCCTTTGGACCACCAAAAGTTTGCTGTCTGTCACAATGACTTCAAGGCACTCTAATCCGCTCTTTATGAGGAGTATATTATCAATATTCGTAGTAGCCTATACAGCAATCCACGTTCCCTTTATAAATTTGACAAGGAAAGTTGACAATTATCCTACAACTATGCCTTTGGATGGGCATTCCAGTGGTGACACATATGGTATCTGCAAAATATGTGTGCCACGAAGCTTTGGTTTTTCCTCAAAAGTCTCTCAACAGCGGATGTTTTCCAAATCTATGGAAAACCTCCGTCGTCATACCTCTTCACAAAAAAGGTAGTAGAAATGAGATTTCTAATTTGTCCGGTATACTTAAACTATTGGAATCTATAGTTCATTCCCAGTTATCTCCACAATCTAAAAGTGCTCTCTCGGCTGCTCAGCATGGTTTTACATCGATTAGGTCTACTATCACAAACTTACTTGAGTCAATTACAATTACCAGTTTTGGTAATAATCTTCAAACTGGCTGTATTTATATAGATTTCAGTAAAGCTTTTGACAAGCTGTCGCACTCAGTCAATATGCTCGAATTCTAAAAACTTGGGTTTCCTAGTTTACTCTTGGAGTGGATTCGCTCTTATCTATCTGAAAGATGCTATTACGAATGCATTTTCTTCAGCATTCCAAGTTAAGTTGAACCTCAGCTTTAAGCTAGCACATCGACCTAATTTCAAAGTTCAATAAACAGCAGTCAAAGCTATTTACCTGCTAAAAGCACGGAAATTGCCCAATGGCTAAAAATAGGTCAATGCTTGCTATAGCAAAGCACTGCAATGCAGAAAAGTTCCCTCGCGATCAATGCACTTTAACTAGAGTGAACGTGCCTCTCGATTAAGCTTTCCTAGCAAAGTTGCAATCTTGCAATTACGACATTTGCGAGATATGCGAAATCGACTAGGTTCTGCACTCGGAAAAAGCTGCGGGAAATTTAGTAAAAGTAGTAGCAGATTAGTGGACGGAAGAAAATGTCGGTTTCGATCGGACGGGGGCCGTTGTTAAAAATTTTAAGTGTTTTGTATTCTTCCAAGTGAACAGTAAAGTTTTTAGACCGTTGTTGTAAACTTTAAGTTTTTTTTTGTATTTTCAAGTGTTTTTGAATTTTAAGTGTTTTTGTATCTTCAAGTGGTAGTTTATGAAGAGTAATAAAGTTTTACATTGAGAAATTTAAAGTTTTTATCATTAAGAACCCTCGACCACAACAATGCTATCAGGTTGTTTTTCGCGGTTTTCGGTCGAGGGTCATAGGGGCGACATCTGGGGTGCCTCAGGGTAGTCACCTTGAGCCTCAGATTTTTGTCCTTTCAATTGCTTCCCTCCAGGGGAAATATTGAATACCTTTTATTCTTGATGCTGGCACAATGACTTGGAACTTAACCTAACTAAATGTGAGGTGTTGTCATTCTTTAGAAAATGCGACTCTATTACCTACAACTACACATTTGCAACAAATAATATTCCTCGTGTATAGGATGTTAATGAACGTGGCGTGAAGCTTGATTCCAAGCTTGATTTCGTTTCCCATATTAATTATGCTGCTTCTAGGGGCAACTCCATGCTGGGCTTCATTAAACGCTGATCCAAGGAGTCCTCTGATCTTCAAGTTTCCTTAACATTGTATACGTCGTTCGTCAGACCACTTCTTAAACACTCTTCCCATATATGAAATCCTTCCTATACTGTCCACATCAGCCGTCTTGAGTCTGTTCAGCGCGGATTCATTAGATTTGTGCTTAGAGGTCTCACCTGGAACGACCCCATGTTTCTTCCACCCTATCGGCATGACACCTCGGAAAAGCAACGTAAGCTTGCAGATATAGTTTTATCCACCAGCTCTTGAACTCCAATATTGACTCCTCGAAGCTTCGTGGCAGGTAGTCGCTCAGGACTAATAGTCGCAACTTAAGGAAAGTCCCCCTTTTACATATTAATTTCTCAGGAACTAACTATAGTAAGCGCGAGCCTACCTAGAATGGCATGTGTGCGGCGATCAATTGCGTAGTGGAGCACTTTGATTTAGATGTATTCAAAAGTGTACTATAAAGTCGTCTTTTCCTAGTCCTGTGATTCATGGTATAGCTATAACATTAATAACTACTTTCTTTTTTCCTTGCCCTATAGTTCGGACTAACTTTACTAACAGTTATATGTCTTGCATGTTTGTCGGGGAGCCTAATCTCAACACGTTTCTTCGAAATGTGTGAACACTTAATGCGGAGATAGGTATACGGTTCTTGGCTTCGCGCTGAAAAGTGCGCCCTCTGTGCTAGAAGGAAAACTCTATTATTGAAAATCGACCAAACTTGTTCCGATAGTGTGATAATGGACGAATGGTCAATAAGTAAGCAAGTAGAAATTGTGTTGATTAAAATAAAATAAATAAAATTTACTTAATAAAATATGGCAAAAATAAAAATCTATAAATTTCGATTAATCTTATGATTTTATGTATGTGAGTTAGATAAGAAAAACATGTTTTTATAACAAAAAATTTTTATGCTAATATTATTATTATTTTTCTTTTCTCTTTACCATAAAGGATTCTTTACTCAATCGATTTTTTGCGATACCTTTCCATTTCTTCCTGCACACTATATTTTAAAATTTAAGTAAAATGATGTACCCAAAAATTATACTTCTGTTTTCGATTTTACCTGTTTTTAATTAAATACATAGTAAATTACTCTTTCTTAGTGTCCGACATGATTTCTTGCACACAAATAATTTTCAACCATATTTCGTGCAGTCTGGCAGTAATGTGTTGCAAGTCACATGTGGTATGTATGAAATTCAATAAGTTCAATTGCACTTCAGTTGCGTTTCATCTCAATGTGGCGTCCGCCCAAGATTCTAAAATTGCACGTGTATAACAAAAATTGCTATTTTTAAACGCTTTAAATCTTTTAACATATCAAAATGATTGACCACGTGCTGTGGATTGTAGTGAAAGTGGAAGTTTTTGGATTATTTCCAACTTTTACGAGAAGGCGTTCAACTCTTCATGTTTGAGAACAAAGGAAATTTTAATCGATTGTATTGTAATTGATTTTACTGCCTAAGAACTTCCAAAACTCAAGATAAAATTTGAATTTAATATGTAATACGCTGTATATTCAGATATATAATGGATGGAAGGTCACTTTAAATTTTTAAATAGGAACAACTACTTTTTATTGCAGTTTCGGATTCTACGTCACAAAATAAATAGGTTTTATTTAAAACATTTTTTTTATTCGCGATAGATGCTGCTGTATTTGTGTACCATTAGTATTACACAATGTGCACCACAAGGAGGTTGCGCAATCGGACTTTGCACATTATTTGGCCCTGAAAAGGCACTCCAATTGTGACAGTTGTGCCCGTTTACAAGACGCATGACGCTTCTCAGTGTACGAATCAACAGTTTCGCATGCTCTCAACATTTCTCTTATTACGTCAGAAGATTGTTGCTTTGCTGTTACCTCCTCCCCTGGCAAACTCTCCTCCACAACTTCTTGCTGTGAAACACAATACTCCATAATTCCGTGGTCAGCTTTTGGCTGTGCTCCTCCATAAGCTCATCAATATCATTGTTATGAAACCTCCAGACCCATGATCTTGGCCAAAGATACAATCTCATTGGCTACAGGCCCCACGGGGGCCTTCAAAGATATACTCGACAACGATTGATTTCATTTATCACTATCGTTATAACGGTTTATAGCATAAAAAGGAAAAATCGAATTTGGGTTTAAACCCAAATGTGTTTGGGTTACATTTAATGAAATTACGTTTGTAACAGGTTCTTAAATCGGTTTAACATTTCTCGTATAAACGCAGTGCATAAGTGGATGCACTCTTCAATATTACCTAAAACAGTGCCCCTGCAACTTGAAACACGTGTATACAATACATAAATACAAACAATTCTGCGATACCCATATTCATTTGTTAGAAATCTTTTTTTAAGGTATTGCCTAAGCTCAGGTGACAACCCTATGATGCACACAGGAAAGACGGAAGGAAATTAGGGAAAGGGAGATTGGGAAATTTTAACCTGACAAATGTTGCAAGTGAGTCACAATTGGCATGGAATTATTACTATGCAACATCCCAGGGGCTTTACAAGTACAATTCTTGTCAGTAGAATTGCCTCAACCACTGGTACCCACATAAACCGCCGTGCCCCTGCGGGATTCGAGCCCATGCCAACTTGGAAGAAAATCTGTATTCATGCGCCTCAGCCCGCTAAACCACCGGCGTGGATAAAAATAATAAAGCCCCTGAACCCAGTAGTACTCACTAATAAATAAAACAAGGTAGCTCAGACTTTTTGGATGCTCTTGACAAATATCAGTTAACACAATGAGGAAGTAATAATAGGCGATTGAAAGAAATCATATACATAAAAACAGATAATTATCTAAGAATTTCTGTTATGTCCTCCACAAGGCCTTTTCTAATATTAACGCCAAGCGCCTCCAACTGACGTTATCATCTTCACTGGCTCAATAGATTGTCGCCACCCCAACTACTTCTAATCTTCAGAAGCTGCAATCGCGGGTCTTTTTGTTAGCCAGATCTTTGTAAGATAAAATAATGCATAAACTTTAATAATAATGTAAAATAAAATAATGTATCAACTTTAATAAGGTACATGATAGCGCCATTAGTTTCTGTGTTGAAATAACGAACTAAGACAGAATGAATTCATTCAATTTATTTTATTTTATTTTGCTCTCGATTACGCAGAACTGTGAAATCTTCTCCTCGGGTCCTATTTGAAAGAACATCTGGAACTCGATGGCGAAAATTCCTTTGTGAAATCATAGTAGAATTGAGCAACTCTATCCAAAAATGAGGTTATAGATCAAAAATGATAAGATTAAATAATTGAGAACTTCCGCAAGGTGAAGATTCAGCAAAAAATTTCAAGTTGGGAGGAAGAACTGTAAATTCTTTTTATTGCCTAAGCTCGGGGAATAACCCTATGATGCACACAGCACAACTTAGGCGGAGGTAAATTAGGGAAGATTTTGGCAATTTTTTAACCTGACAAATGTTGCAAGTAAAACGCAATTATTGCATGAAGTTTTTTTGTGCAGCATTCCAGTGGTTTCGCAAGTACATACTCGTCAGCAGAATTGCGTCAACCACTGTTACGCAGATAACTGTTACTGCCGTGCCCTATGCAGATTTCAAGCCTACGCCCACAGAGGAGAAAAACTGAAGACGTGCGCCTTAGCCTGCTCGGATACCGACGCAGCGGAGACGGGAAAGAGATCGTTGGAAATACGATATCATGGGATATTTCCTATAGGATGTGACGCCATAGGAGAGAAATAAGAGGTACAGGTAGTAAACACCTGTGCTGAACCAAATGTTATCGACTTTAAAATTTGCGATAAAGATTGACTTTTTTCAGGAAGTGGTAGTAGTACATAGTAGGATATAGTAGCCATTAGTCGAAACAGATGGATGTACTTTGGAGAAAGGAGATTCATTTATGTTTATCTCTTTATTACATTTATTATTCTTCTCTTTTATTATCCCTTTGGATTTAGAAGAACATTTAGTAAACATAAAAGTAAAAACTAATTATAAAACAAGATTCAGAAATCGCTTAAATGGTTTTAAGTAATTTAGATATACTAACAATTCATAGAATGATTAGAAAGGATTATAGTACCAAAAAAACAAATATTAAAATAAATCCAAACAAAAACAAAATCAAATCATATAGCAGCATAGAAAAAAATTATTGGACGCTAATTAATATCTTTGGAATCAATAATTATCATGTAACCACATTTGTTACAACAGGACAAATACTGCGAGTTTCATGTACTCAGTTCTTCTACATTATACTGGATGTACTCAGACTTTGGCGTCGTTTTATTATAATTTATCAAGATATTCCATACAGTAATTTCCGCTACTAGTTGTACTGAAAATCTTCATAACATAGCAAAATTATCTTTGTCCCACAAAATAATTCGAGACTAGACGCCCGGTTTGCATTTATATTTATGAGGCATTAAATGAGGATAAATGCCCTCAAGGGCGTACCCTCAGGGAATTGAAGCAACCCTCCTTTTTTTGACTGTTTTTGAGATAACGGCACTCGACAGTTTTGTAGTGGTATTTTAGGATCTAATGTCGCATCGTGAAGAATGCTAGTGGCTTTCAAATGAGTCACTTTTCTACTCTTCATTTAGGAGGTACAAATTTTCAAAGCCGAAATGTCGGCATTTTTTACCCTTTTTCATATAAGAAATCAAATTTCTCAAGAAAGCTATAATTAACATACATTTTTCTTACATAATTTGGTATCTTCATAAGTTTTCTCTTAATATGATATAGGACATGTATCCAACCATCTCTTTTTGTTGTTGAGATAACTCATCTAGAAGCCGATCCTATTTTGCATCCCATTAATCTGTATTAATAACCAGACGCAGTTTTTTCAAGGTACAGGTGAATTTCCTCAGCTGCAGTCGATTAAGCTAAATAATAACTATTAAGTAAATTTGTAGTAGAGCTCTGTATGGTTAATAGCTATTTTCTTACATTATAATCTTATCACTAAGGTAACAACTGAATCACAGCCTAAACCTAATAAGTTCATCACATTCAGTACACTTTACTACTCCACACAGACCTAACTATACGTACCTAGTCGTCCTTATTATTCTTGCAACTGTTTCATAACCCCATTCAAGGTAATTTAAAACTTTATACATAATAAGCAATTTCAGGGTTGTATAGTAGTGTTATATAAGCACGGCATGCAAAATTGCATAAATAATGAATGTTTGGAGGGAGGAGTATCCAGGCGAAACCTGAAACTATTAGATACATTTGTATATACTACAGTCCGGTTGAAGTTCAAGGATGCAATACGTATTGTACGAAGGGTGCATATAAATTATGAACGCATAACCTCTTATTCCCTCCCCTGAAATATTAATGACTCATTTGACGGTTATTAATTCCAAACGGAAATCATAAACTTTTACTGACCCGTTTCAAAGGCGAAAAATTTCAATAAAAGAATTATTGTCTTCACTTAACACCTCGCAGGGCTTTTTTAAGCACCTCAACTCAAGTGCCGAGCAACGTTCGTCTAAATGATATGCTTGAGATGCTAATTCAACCGAATAAGTTTGCTTGTGCCACACAATAGGATTGGATTATCTCGTATGGAGGTCGGTTCTTTAAAGATACTTTTTTTCTTTTTCTTGTACATGGGCGAGAAATTCTCTGCCATCGCAAACTTATTCTAAATTTATACGTGGAGTGGCAAAAATGCCTTGGAGTTAGATATAAATAGATACAGACATGCATCAAGAATATTTCTATGGAATCAGTAATTCTAGGAAGGTATAGGCCATCATTTCTGCAGGTAAGCAACAAATCAGTCGGTAATAAATGGATAAAAGCAATTTATATTTCTTTAATGGAAAAAAGAACAGAGGACTAATTAAGTTGGTATTGTTCGCTTCATTTAAAGAATTTTCTCTGTACGAAGAGCTGAAATTGCCGGTGAAACCAGATATTAACAGAACAGATGGCTAATAATATCTTTATTATAAAGACAAATTAAGGGATCCGGTTAGCCTTGACTGCGATTAACGGAGTTTTGAATGCCCAAAACGAGTTTTGCTCTCGAAGTAAGAAACTTTATCTCTTGGAGGATTTCGGCAAAATTAATAGAGCAAATTAATCGTCAAACACTTAAGAAGAGCACAAGTGTACAGCTCCAGTAGGCACTAGTTGAACGTGTGCATGAAAATTAGTTTAACGAATATATTAGCGGAGATGTATCTATTAGATAACCATAATTCATAATCTTTTTCACGATGAATACTTACGGGATTACTTGGCAAATGCCTTAGAATCTGGGAAAGATTTAACCGTAGGTGGACAGAGCCAGAAATAATATTTTGTAAATTCCAACATCCAAGATCTTGATAAAATAAGAGTTGTATACTCCTTATAACACTTTTCTAAAACTTGAGTTTTTCAATAAAGCTTGCTGATAATAGCTCAAGCACTGCACTAAAACTCACTGCACCTTAACTACCCACTGAAATAAATTATTACAAATGAATTTTAATTTAAAAATGTAAAACACTCGGCACTGAGCGGAAAGTCGACGCGCGATAACGAACTTAACCAGCGGTTCAGACCAACTGAAGTTTCCCGTCTCGATCACCCATTTCTTATGCCCAACTGAAAGAAAACCAAAACAAACACTAAACACTCGTGCAGCGTGGCACTGGCAACCAAAAAAATATCAAACAGAGTGCACACCGGTTGTATGCTCACTCGCCATCTTACAACGCCTATGTCTGCGAAGCGAATTTCCACCGCCACATGCGAACAACGGCGATCGCATCGAAACCACGCCAAACTTTAAAAACGCTTTCGGATTTCTTCAAGCAACTTGAAACTTGCCGATTGTGCGAAAGCGGGATCAAAGTGAATCACTTCATGTTTCTCAGCAAAAAGAGCACTTACACGCAGACGCGCGTATATCACGATCTTGTTTACATTGAGAACACCATAAAGTCAAAAACCACGTGGAACGTGCACACTTCTTCCCAGAAAATGAACAAAGCATACTCACATTCACATACCTCCGCTGCCTGAGCCTGATAAGAATGTATCTCTTCTGTTTTCTCTTAAAATGAAGAGTACAAATGCTTATCAATCGCCAGGAGATAAGTTGGGCTTAAAAACGCCGACCGCAAAGTTATTTCGAAAACCTGTCAGATAATTAATTACATCAGTTGCAAACCTGACTGATCAGCAGGTACCGTTATAATGTAATCTTTCGTGGCGAATTGGAATCACATAAAATTCACATACAGTCGCGATCAACAATCAACGGCATTTTAGAGGTTTCATTCACGCCCAAAAGAACATAGGAACTAATAGAAAATTACTACTACAAATAGTTTGGAATAAAATAAATCCTGGAATGTTAACAAATTTTACCGGCACAAGTTTATGTGAAGCAGTAAAATTATTGAAATGGGAATTATGCTCAAAGGATATCATTTATTACTTCGATTGCCATTTGGAACTTGAGTGTCTATTTTTAGATTTCCAAAATTGATATGTTGTGCTTGGCTGCTGCGGTCATTAACAAAAATTTCACTAATCAAATTGAATTGGGTGTCCTTTAGAACTGTGCCATATTACGATAAGTGCGCCTTCACACCTTTCGGTTGCAATTTTCATTAATACTTGAGGTTTTCTTTAGAGCAAAACAACACTTGTTCCTTTTTTACTCTTTAGTTTCTTCAGCATAATTACAGCTTTTGCGGGCTTAAATCTACTCACGACACTAGTCACAACCTTGCTTACATTCACGAGCTTTAGTGCTAAACTGAGGAAGAGGATGAGGAGTTCAGAATCGAGATCGGTTCCACTGTCGCGAAGTAATGGTATTTTGACCTCGAAAGTTGGTAGTAACACTTAGATACCTTTTTATGCTTACTCTTGGTTACTTTATGAGTACCTAATCAGTGAAGCTAAATACAAATATAATATTACAATTTGATATGTAAACCGCCACAAGAACCAGTAGTCGCAACCTGAGGAATGTCCCCCTTATGCACATTAATTTCTCTAGTACTAACTATGGTAAGGGCGAGCCTGTTAATCGTCAATTGCATAGTGAAGCACTTTGATTTAGATGTATCCAAAAGTGTACTAAAAACTCGTCTTTTCCTGGTCCTGTGATACATGGTAAAACGTTAACATTACTATTTTCTTTTTTCCTTGTCCTATGGCTTACTAACAGCTATATGGTTTGCATGTTTGTCGGTGAGCCCAATCTTAAACCATTTCTTTGAAATATGTGAACGCTTAACACGTTGACTGCCGTGGGGGTCACCGGTGACCGGCATTTAAAAGCTCTCTCACCACAAAGGCATTTTAACACGGAACTCTCTCACGAAAGCTTTTATGCTAATTTCGGCAGCCGACGTGTTAATGCGGAGAAAGGTAAATGGTTTTCGGCTTCACGCTGAGAAGTCCGCCTTCAGGGCTAAAACGGAAACTCATTATGATTATTATTAGAAAGGCAAGAGTGAAGGTGATGGGTACTAAAGTGAAATTTTTTCCTTTCTCTTAGTAGAAAACTTATCTGAAAATTTACCACATATCCTGTGAAAGCTTAGAAAACAAAAAATTCTTAGTGGATTTTCTTGTAATTAAACGTATCCATCATTTTTTTCAGACTATAGAACCATAATTTTTGGAAAGTAAAGGTGTAGTCATGTCAATTTTAAAACGGCTTTTATTTAGGATGTATTCTCTCGAAAGGTCTAAATTCAAATAATTTCTCAAACGACTGAATTACCGATTTTCACAAAATTATAGTCGTGTTATTATGGTGACTTTCAGTTTCCGTTCCACTCAGATTGACGACATTTAAGAGCATTGTCCAAGTGAGTTGACCCTTTTCGACTAACCTTCTTAGCTATGAGGTGTACGAAATAAGAAGAAACCAAAATTGATTGTTGAAACGTAAATGTTCCTAGAGTACCTAAGTTTTGTAGGTTTCGTAAGTACTTAATAATTAAAGATAAGGAAAATGTAATTAAAAGCAAATAATTCCAATTTACCACGAAGGATATTACACAGAGCAACTTTATAGAGGTACATTCAGAGGATGCAACACAAATTGCATGCCTTTAGCGCATGCGCTGTGGAATAAAAACGCATGCAATAAAGCGTGCCTTTCTTGAAATACTCAATTAATCTACACGATTTGCCTTACTTAACCGTGCGTTCTTTAGAAAACAATATATTTTCAACATTAATGCAAGTGAGGTTTTGCTGCTTATCACGAGACTATCGATTATTAGAAGGCAAAAGAAAAAAACGTATTTTTTAGAAAAAATGTCCAAAGACTGATGTTGAGAACACGAAGTATACCGGGAAGCCCGTCTAGGTTAATGGCCGGTGGCTTTAGAATGCCGAAAGACCATGGAGATTAAAGACAATCAATTGAAGATATTGCAACCACCCTTGTCCAGGGGAAATACTTGACTCAAAAAGCGATTGCCTTAAAACAAACGAGCTGAAAATTAAAAGGTACGGGCAATGGAATGTTTGAGGGAATAGATCTTGACACCTAGATTTCATGCTAAAATAATTAGATTTATATTCATTTCACAAGTTTTATGCCTACTTATGTACTTATCTAAGATGGGTGGATAACGGCAAGATGGAGGACGGCACCCTTGGTGAACATGCTGGAGCTCCCTCGCAGGCTGGAAGTGATATTTTCTTCGGGACGTCCCTTCCTCGATGTCTTGAACTTGATCCTCTACACGCCTTCTTCTGCAGCTAGGTTTTTCTTCTTTTTTTTAGTTGGAGTTTCACTCTTCACGTACTAGCCTTCGTTTTCTTTTTTTTTCTGAGCACTTATTTTACCTATTTTGGGTTCTACTGAATTCAGCACTTATTTTACTTATTTTGGGTTCTACTGAATTCGGCTTGTTCCGATGCCTAAACTTTTTAAAGAGAAAAGCCACTCGAAGTGAAGCTTCCACGTGCCCGACTCCAAAAAGACCCCTCGCCTCGTTCTTCTTTTTTTTCTTTGCCCGGCTCCGTCTTCCCACTTTCCGGAAAAGCCTCTCCATTCTCGAGTTTTCGTTGTGAGTCACTAGGTTGTGCTACACATGTAATTTTGTACTTCAATTTTGGTAACAACCTATGCAGAATACAATTTAAAATTATCCTTATCAAAGTTTTCAGCTAATAATCAATTTCCTTATTATTTATCTTTAGAGTTCATAAACTTAGCCTCCTAATTTATCTGCTATTGCTTATGCACACATTCATTACTTTAATCTAATCTACCAATGAGCTACCTTTGTAATTCTCTAAATTCAAACGTTTTCTTAATTCTTGTGATCTTCAAATCTTGCACGTTTTGCTTTATTTATAGCTTTAATATTAATTTACATATCAGTATTAAATGGCCACTCCCCCACATTGCATTGCCGTGACCTCTAGTAGATTGTCTCTGGACTAGGATTGCAGTATGGGGAGCCAATTGAATGGCCTAATATTGTAATCATACACTCTTTTGTAATGGTTAGCGACTAATTGTTGTTTGATCCGTAGTTCAGCAAAGCTAGGAGAAGAGCATAAATGGCCTATTAAAGTAGCCTATGTTACAATATAGTATTATGTTGCGACTACCTGCGTAAATTTCTCCGTTAGTATTGTTCGATTTTTGAGTTAGTTACCCAAATACAGGAAAATAATTTAAAATAAGAAACGTGGCAAATAGAAGTAGAATGTTATAATGGAACAAGACCTTTTACCGTAGTCCCGCGAAAGCCTTCAACAAACACTCCAAAAATTAGGGGAGAGTGGATTTATAAACTTGTCGCGTCAAAAGAGGGTTGCTTGTAGGTCATAAAATAATTTTGCATAACGTTCAAATGACATGAAAATAAAGAGGCCATGTTTGGAATTTTAAAAACATTTTTGCATTAAATTTCATTATGTAACGTAGTCAAGAACCGTGTAATCTTTAATCTTCGAATCACCTTTATTGCAATCATAAAGTAAAATAATTTATTTGAAAATAAATACCTTGAAATAGTGAAAATTAATTAAATTCAAATTGCTGACTTAACTATTAAACTACAAATACTTCAAACTAAAAAGTTGAACGTAACAGCGCACGTGATTCCCATTCTTGGGGGAAACCCATGCGTTTTTCTGTGCGCTGTAACGTTCAACAAAATAGGACATGCGCTGTTAACTTCTTCTCGGGCTTATAGCACATGCGTTGCAGCGCGTGCAGCGAGCCAGAAAGTGCGGAGGCGAATTAACCCTATTGTAAAGCACAAATAATTATCAAGGTAGGAAATTGATTACTGATTAAATGCTAAGTGAGATTATGTTAAAATATTTATGTTTATTTAAACCTTAAGTTAGAATTCAGTTGGATGAGTTGTTAAGTAAAGAATATAGTATGAGGTTTGGATAGGACTCTAGAGTTAAGTTATATCTATTTTTCGGCAATAAATTTCACTTTAATAGAATCGGAGTTAGTAGTTTTTATTCTTACGCACTATAACCCGTATGAAGGGGTTTTGGAAGCCACTATTAGCCAAAAATTAGAGTAGTGAACATTCATATCAGTGAAATATATTCTTTTGTCTTTTAATAAAACTTTATATTTAGATGTAGGCTATTTATTAGTCATAACTGTACTACAATTGCGAATATGGCCGAAGCGTGCGGTACTAGGACTATTATATTAGACGACGAGTTTGTGCTAGGTTTATATTACACTTTCCCTCTTTAATGTTTTAATTTCATTTTATCTTACAACTACGAGAATCTAAGTTATATACGTACAATATTTCAATATATTTGCTGCAATGTATACAATATTAATATTCGTGATTCAGATCAAGATCATTACCGCGAGGTATACCACGTAATTTCTTGAGGTAGCTGATAAAAAAATCGTTCCACACACCTCCATCTAAAACCCTCCCCTAACGAGTTACAGCCCCTCAAAGATTTTTCGACTTTGAATGTTCCCCGATGGAAATGATTGCTCATAACTTTTGAATCACCCCATGGATTCTGATTATTTGTGGTTTAGTTGAAAGCTATTACAAGTATCTTTCTTTTAGTAACTCACTTGTTGTTATTGGCGAACTATTCTTAGAGATATTCTACAATACAATCGACCCAAAAAGTGAATTGGCTAGGTCACAGTATCGAAATAAGTTGTCTGAAAAGTATCTGGATAGGTAATTATACTTGTTTCAGCAAAATTAAGATAAAGTACACTTATATCTTATTTTTGTTAAAAAGAACAGTTTTTATTTATAAAATGCCAAAGAATTAATTACAAGAAATGCTGCAAATGACCCCCACATTGTTAAAGATATTTCACTTTGTTAACACAATATTGAACTTTGTCTTTATTAAATTTAATGTTTAATGCAGTTGCTCTTTGAATAACCTGATCTAAGATTTTGATATATTTCTCTAATGTTTCAGCAGCAAATAACACATCATCAAAATACACCACTACATCCTCCATATGTTCAAGATTCTTTTCATTATGCCTTTGGAAAAGCTCAGGGGCAATACTTAAGTCGAAAGGGAGACACAGGAAATTACAACGCCCAAAGAGTGCGTTAAAGCGCATAGTTTACTACCTTCTTGGCTCAATTCCATTTGCCAATATCCTTCTTTAAGGTCTAGGATCGTGAAAAAACGTTTTCCATTACATTTTTGACCCAGTTGCTCAAAAGTCAGTATCGGATAATTTTTAAATTTAATAACTTTATTGAGATTCTGAAGATCACACAGGTTCTGTAACCTTTTCAATAATTTTTTTCGACCATATCATTTAATTCACTACGTATTCTATTTATTAATGACAGTAGTATACAGCCACGGTTTACAGGGCCCTATTCACGAATTCGATTCGCTTACTAATACGATACGAATATCATATTCGATTCGGTATTAATTTCGTATTCATGAATTCGATCGTAAAGAACTTAAGGCATTGCCATAAGAAAGTATGAATTTCATGCAAACTTCACGATAATTTCATGCCTTGGTTACGACAATTTCATGCCTTGGATACGACAATATCGAATACCGAATAGTAACTTTACGAGTATTGAATTCATGAATTCCGAAAATTCAATAACGACCAATATTTTAATCGAATTGAATTCCTGAATAAGGCCCCAGACTACAAGGTTAGCCAAGTTTTTAATTTGAATCGCCATTTTGTGACGTCACTCTGGATATTTTATTCTCAGAACTTTTCAATATTGACGATTTTGCAACAAGTAATGTAAACTTAACCCTGAAAAGGCAAACGAAATGTCAAGAATCAAGGCAATTGGAACGAGCATGCTTGATGCTCGTCTCGGTCTGACGTCACAAATTGTTATAACGAGACGAAGACGAAGACGTAGATTTGGATTGGAATCGGCCCTAAATAATACGACAAAACGAGCTGAAAATTCATTATTAGGTTACTGGTATTAGGTATCCGCACGGTTTTATAATCATTTTGCAGTCCCAGTTTACGCACTTTATTGTCACACGGTGTAAGGTGTATGTTATACCCTAGATGTATGGAAGAAAAGAAAGTAATGAATATGTACTGAATTGTGTTTATTCTTACATATCCCCAGCTGGTCTTCAAATCTGCAGGCCATTCTACTATTCGCAACCTCTGGACGCACTTTTTAGCACTACTCTAATAGGGAGGGGAAAGCTTTAAAAATATGTAATTATAGATAAAAAAATGAAGATTGTACGTTTAAATAGTATTTGTAATACTTTTACTACCTTTTTTACTGAACAATTTTGTAGAACAGGAAAGATTTTGTTTTAGAGTAGAGAAACCAACGTTATATGAAAATACTACAATCGTAATAAGGCAGCTCTATACAGAATTTGCCTGTTTTCGGAGTTCATTTAATATAGTTAACGAGATAAATTTCAAAGAGATGTCGAATTATTGTGTGGACAGACAGACGCACAGGTATCAAACAATTTTTTCTTCTCCATTATTGAGTACGTATACTTTATTTGTGGGCATTACAAACGATTACTTAGATTTATGATACCTACATATGCACAGCATACAAATAAAAAAGAACGGGGGCGGTGGAATATCTTGAAAACTTTTACAGTAGTCTAATTAAACCCAGAATAATGAAAAATGGAAAGAGCACTCAGGTTTCAAAAATCATATTGAAAATTTTTTCACTTGTTTAAAGTTCCATGAAAGGTAAAAAATTTTTGGACATGGAAATTGCTAAGTAAGGAAATCCAGGCTGAAGCCTAGTCCGTCTAGCATTGGGCACTCAACAAAGTTTTCTGAAATTTTGCTCTTTATCTTGTTTCTAATTACAAGCATGAATTTTATATGGGAGCAAAAATAAATTTTGAAAAGATCTATATGATAAAATATTGCTAAATTTCCGTAAGCTGAAAAAATTGAATAGAACACTTGATTTGAGTTGAGTTTCAGAAATCAAAATTGAAAAATTTTTCCCTTCTTTTAAGTTCCATTAAATGAAAGGCAAAATATTGTTGGCAGTGGGAATTGCAAAGTGCCAGCATCTCAAAATTCTGGAGTGTTTCGATTTCGACGGTAAGGAAATCTTATCAGCATGGCTGAAACCTAGTCCGCCTAGCCATGGACACTCCACAAAGCTTTCAAAAATTTTGCCCATTGTCCACCTCGCCCTGACATGTCGTCCAGGTCAAGTCGTTGTCATTACATCATGTGTACTTCCGTTAGTCGACGTCGCTAAAATGGCCCCTCCCCCCTACCACCTCGGCAGAATCCATGGGACCGAATTTCGCAGAGGGTGGATTTCTCGGCTTAGCCGATTCATCACCTGGGATACTGTGAAATAGTTCATGTACCAACATAAAATCTTCACACAATCTTTTAAAAGTAAATTACATTTTGCACAGCTACTATTTTAACTTTATTTGATCTCTAGTATAGGAACTCTCACGTCTCTCTAAAAAAATAGTAGAAGTCCAAAAGCAACAAACTCAGTACTTTGTAATTGTGTTAGTTAGAGTGTACCCATTATTATCCCTATAATAAGATAAGTTTGGATTTGCTCGGGAGCTTAAATATTTGACAGATACTTAAATCCTTTGTTTTTTTTTCATTGCCTGGTTGTCTTGTGAATCTATCTTGGTCCGATCTTTCAGCGATAACCTGTTCGGCATGGGAGACCCTACCAACAGCTCGTCAGAACCTATGTTACCGGCTCGGTACCCCCGACATAGCTTACTAAGATCCTCAAGGTTCTCCGTCGCGACAAAGTGTAGATACACGAAGGTACAATTTTACGCTCTCTTCATTTCTTGTGTGGGAAGTTACAGTAAAAAATTAAGATGACCTCCAAGTTACCTTTAAATTTGAATTTGAGTCTAACTCAAGTTCAGTGCCAAGTGACGACTTGTGCATTCCATCTTTTGTCCGAAACGTTTTACCGCAAAACCTTAACTTTTCGAGATATTCCACCGACTCTTTACCTCTTGTGCCCTCTATACATTATGCACATATTTTTGAAAAATAGAAGAAGTTGCTCGATTTGGTTCATTTTCTGCCAGGATATTTTAATTTTACTAAAGTATCTGTATGCCGAATTTTGCACATCCGAAAAAAAGTGATTTTTTATTTGATATAGCTGGAGCTAACAAATAGCAACCCTATGAAGGGCTTGTCCAAATTAGACCATTTTCAGAATTATTCCCTCAATTGCAAAAAGGTATTTATGTACAAAATTTGAAATCTGTAAAAGTCAATTTATATAGCAGCAAAGGGAAAAAATCTGTTCCAGCGGGGAAATTGACGTATCAGCTCGTAAAATTTTGTTGGCACATGCTTTGTCTTTTTTCGTATTTTACCATGTTAGCTTTATCTATCCCGTTCGCACTATTTCATTGCAATATTTTAATGATGTAAATTGGCCTTTACTGAAAGGGTTTTTTTCTTCCATTAATGACAATATATTTTTTCTGTGCGTCATGAGTATTTATGTGTGTTAAAAAAGTTTGCTTAAAGTTATAATAACCTACATCTAGAGAATAAAAAGTGGAATATTTAAAGCTTTTTGGCGGTAGCTTCAGCTTTTTTATTTTTGCTTGCCTTTTAATCAATTGCAATTCGTTTCATTTGTGTAAACGCGCCTCTATGTAGTGCGGCGAGTTGAGATTCTTGAGAAACACTTTGCTAGTGGCATTGTGGTTTTTTTTTTAAAAAAAGGCGTGTTAGGTCTGAAAAATGTTGCTATCTTTTTAGGAAAAAACAATTATAACGAGAAAGTTTTCAGAGACAGTATTAGATTTTTAAAATATTAATTAAACAACTGCAAACCATAAATTTTAAAATATGTGTGTAGTATAATATTAAATGTTATTAATATTAAACTAAAAAAAAAACTAAGTTAAAGCTTTTGCTGGTTCCTGACTCAGGTTTTGGAAACATCTTCTGGTTCTTGTCAGTAATGAATGCTACAAGAGTTCTACATCAAATAAGTAAATTTTATGAGCTTTTGCGTTAAACATTTCAGCTTGAAATGAAATTTCGAACAAGCAAAGTTTTTTCCATTATTCTATTTTCATAGTATATACTGCTAACACCTTTTACACTGTGACAACACTTTTCGCCATTATAAGAATTTTTGTGTAGTATATAAGTACTTGTGATATTCTCAATAAATTTAGTTCTGACTCGACCCAAACTCGGGGAACGAAAAGCCGCTTAGCGTGACTAGTAGTTTCCAAAAAACAATCATGAACGTGAAATAACACAATAGAAAGTAATTGCGTTCTCTTAAGTTAAATAAATTGCTAGAACCTATTGACATAAGGTAAAATGGATATTTGAAATGTTTTGGTATAAATAAACATAGAATACTTAAGTCGCCTTC
>QYTT01079745.1:33633-43795 GCA_006980735.1 Dasypogon diadema
ACGTGTTTCAGAGGAGCGGATGAGAGAGGCCACTCTCAGTTCAGTGGGTAATCAAAAAATAACTTTATTCCATCAAATACTTACATACAGCTAACTTTACTCCCTATATTTACTACTAACTGCTAACTTCACTTACATTCTACGTCCAGTTCACATTACATACATTATATCTCTCGCCCTCTTAAGAAGGTGTGATATTGCCTATGTTGCTTATCTCGTAAACAAGGTGAGAACCTTATCTTTCCACCTATTTTCTTTCTCAAATCTTACACATTATTTCTCTCCCTTCTCTTTCTATTTTTATTCTTTACACATTCCAGTTCTAGATTATCCTTCTGTTTACCTATTGCTAAAAATTCAGCTCCATTGTTTTTGTTATTTGGTATTTGGTATCGACATGGACGTATTTATAACATCCATTTACTTCAATTATGAACCTAACTGGGCTCATAACTTCTTTAATTTTTGTCGGAATTCACTTAGTACTTGTATCTAAATGCACCCTCCCTTATCCTCTCCCTTTCTAAAAATTTTTACTTTCGTCCTAGCTAAATTTTTATCTCGACCTCCTCTTGGATTGATAACATTAATTCCTTCAAATTTATTTTTCATTATGTGAGCAACCTTTAAAAGTTATGAGGATTAATAGTATCTAGTCTAAACTGTGGTCTAAACCTAAATATTTTATCTGCGGGACTTTGATTAGTGACGGAAGAAGGAGTCAGGCGATAATTCCTCAAAAGAACTCAAATAACTCAACTTTTTGATCATTGGAAGTTTCTTGTACTTATTGTCTACCAAAAGTTTTCTCAACGCCGATTTTATAGTTTGTACTGCTCTTTCTGCTAGTCAATTGGACTGTGATTGATGATATGGTGGGCTCTTTACCGCTTTAATATTTTTTGATTTACAAAAGGAGATAAATTGCTGCGAGCCAAACGGCGGTCCTTTGTCTGAACAAAATTTGGATGGATGAAATTAATAGAAATTTTTGATTTCCAAAATATAAAAAATCCAGATGAATACGCTCGAATGGAACTTCCGCTTTTTCCCAGGGAACACACTTGCTAGGGTTAGACTTTTGTAACATTGCACAGGGTTTTCAATTAGCGACGAACGCTAGAATATCCGAATCTATCTTATCCTACCACACATAGCTTCTAGCTAATATTTTCATACGCACTACTCACTCAGTGGGATTCATGTAATGCTGATAGAAGTGTATTCCTTAATTTCCCTGGAATTACTATCCGGGATCGATAAAATAAATATCCTTCTTCTTCAGAAAGCGAGTGTAGTAGATCACTTTTTCAGGATTCTATCCTCTTCCGTAGCCTTCCTAATGTCTGACATTTTTAAGGGATCGTCTACAAGGTGAAAGGAATTAACTACATCTTCTATTTGATCTTCATCGGTTTCCGGAAGTGGCAAACGCGATAACCCATCCGCGTTTGCATTTTTGGTCCCTTTCCGATATTTTATCTCACAATTCTTAGTCGATACTATTATTTGCCATCTATGAAGACGTCCTACCGAAATTCCCGAAATACCTTTCCTTGGTCTAAAAATGTCCATTAATGGCTTTTGATCTGAATATACAACAGATTTGGCATCTTGAATGGCTCTAATTTTCTCTGGATTAGGCTTGATGCCGTCCTTGCTAATGATATGACCCAAAAATGGAACAGTTTTTACAAAAAACTTACATTTCTCCGTATTTATCCCCACATTGTGACGGTTCAATTTCTCTAACACTAGGAATAACTTTTCCAGGGGACCTTTTGTTTTGTATTGTTTATTTTCATATTTTGTTCCCACGAGAATCGCGACAGGTGGTACCCCCCCCACCCCGGAGGTTCGGTAGAGGGGTAAGGCTTTATACAAGGATGTACCAAAGGTATACGTGCTCACCTTGACTTGCGTAGATGTAAGTTAGCGGCATGGCATTTTTAGACGTCCTCACGCCATTCAGTTCTCGGCACATACCAGCACCTTAACACTGGGCGGAAGAATAGTTAATAGTTAGTTGTGAAAAAAAGGGTAAGCCGCCACCTTGGGACGTCCGCCGTAATGGATTTAGAACGACATTACATATCGACCATGCGCAAACAATACCTCGTAACCCACACAACCATAAAAATTGAGGTTTTGTTATCGTTTGTTAGGTAAACCTATTAAGCACATTCTGGCAATGTTTTATTAGAAAAAAAAGAATTAGAAATTACATTTATCTGCCTTAGTGCAATATCACGTAATCTTAGTTGTAGTGGCAACATCTCGTAAACTCTGTTATGGAGGATTACAAAATATTACATTTGTTACATTACATTACGTTGGGTATAGTTCTTTAATTTATTTTTATATTAATATTAACAACATTTTCTCTTATTTAATAAAAATCAAAGGATTGAGAAGGTTTTTTCCTTCTCCTGCATAATTTACTGTTTGTGGCTTATGAGGTATTGTTTGCGCATGGACGATATACTGCATTCTATTGTCAATGAACTAAAGCTAAATTTTACCCAAACAGGATATCGAATATAGGAAATCCACTTACCCAAGCTACATAAATAAAACATATATTACAAAAATATGCCTCACAATATTAACCGCTGAGCACGTTTTTGCTTATTAACAATTAAACTCAATATAAATACCACCCTAAAGAACAGTTAATGGCGGACTGAGTGAAATAGGAAACGTGTACAAACTTATTGCAGTTCGCGTTAATTTTCTATGGCAATGAAGTTTGACTAATTAATGAAGCTTTGAATTTTTGCATGCTAGTTTAGGAAAAACTTTGAAGGTCCACATTATCCTCATAGTTCATGTTACCCGAACTTACTCCACTTCAATACCTTTAAAATTTACATTCAATTATAAAATTAGTAGTTTTTCTCTCCTGAAATAACTTTTTAATCATCTTTAATAGCATTTGACTTAATTAAGTTAAAGAAATGGTTTATAAAGGGAAATTTCTTGTACGTAAATTATATTTGTGAGCATTGAGTTAAATAAATTTCATATTTAATAGAACGGAAAACTCTTATTG
The DNA here is from genome assembly GCA_006980735.1 of Dasypogon diadema. Lineage (NCBI taxonomy): Eukaryota > Metazoa > Arthropoda > Insecta > Diptera > Asilidae > Dasypogon > Dasypogon diadema. The sequence continues at coordinate 36,686 of QYTT01079745.1, forward strand.
TTAACAATTGTGCTTATCAATATTTATAACTCATATAAATCGGAAGGAGGTGTTGTTTTAGTTCGTCATCTAATCACTTGTTATTTTGGATTCATTAAGTCTTATTATGAATAATTGCAATGCAGTCACCCATCATGTGATTAGTAATTAAAACATTTCGAACCCACTGTACCATTGGTCAAAGTATCTAAAATTCGCGCGTAGTTTTAATGAAATAAAGCATTAAACGTGCCACTAAAATCGCCTACTATTCCACGCAACATGAAAGTCATTATTCACTACCGCTCTCAGAAGTATTCTTAAGTGTCACCGTTGTAATTACCCATCCATTACATTTCTGAACGAACAAATAAACTCGACTCCACCTTAATTAGCTCAAGCAGAACTAATTGAATCCAAATCGCATGATATATCACTAATTTGGTCAATCAGGAATATGTAGAGAGATAATGGGTTGAAATGATCACAACAATTAAACTTCAAACTTATTTATTTTTTCCAATGTTATTTAATGATATTTCTTGTTACGTTTGAAGTTCCTCGTATAGTTTGACATGATGCATTGCAATTTTATGGGGAATAGTGTTTTCCCTCAGCAAATTTGAATTCAAAGCTCGTGCATAACTTTTAATTAATGCAGTATCAGTCTCTCTGGGGTAGAGGTAATCATTCAAGGATCCAAGAAGCTGCAAAAATAAAATCAGATTGAATTAGACTTAAGCACAACGATTTATTAAATATTAAGAAGATATAAATGGAAACTGACTAGACTTATTGAGTCAAATAAAACCTTAGCGTGTAAAAGCAGGATAAATTCCAAATGATTTTGACGACAAAAGTTTCTATAAATTTTGGTATCTATTATAATGAAAAATGTTTAATTATTTTGCGCATACTATTCGCGAACTTACCATATTGTGAGAAAATTGGGATATGAGGGGATTAATGCCCTAGACAGAATAGGTCTGTTCGTATACGTGTTTCCTCGTAAAACCTCAAATAAACTTCAACAACTGTTTACTGTAACGTATTGGCGTACACGAAAGTTGAGAGAGAATTTGTCGATGTCACACTTCCCCTCTGTTAAATTTTATTTGAGTTTTTACTTGAGGAAAATCACCTCGTAAAAACTCGAAACTTGTCAAAGAGCAAATTAAGCGTAATTTTTAAAATTTTTTACACAAAATTTTGACAATCTTAGCAAATTGCCAGCTGCTATACTTACATACGCAATGTTTTGTCAACTTGTCAGTTTGTTTAACTAAGAAGAACAGCAAAAACACAATTTCGCGCCAAATTTTTTTTCAATATCTTCTGTCATTTGTCTTTTGACTTGCTTTAAATTTCTACACAAAGCTGTTCGCTTACTCATTCACCGCGTTTATACGAAAAGAAAAAGGCCGCTTTATGGTTTATAAAAAACCAAAAACCGGTTTATTTTTCACGTATAAACAAGAAAACCTAAAATAGGTATAAGCCCAATTAGATTGGGGTTATGCTCAATATTTTGTATGTGTGTACATCTGTTTACCAATTAGATGTTGTGGCAACGTGCTACCCCAATAATATATTTCGCTTTTAAAAAGATTTTTCTTTCATCAAATTTTAAGTAACATTTTTTAAAGAAAAACTTAAAGAATTAATTTTATCATCCATCGTCAATTTGCTATGTTTGAAGTGAGTGTTTAGTCCACACCAAAGAAATAAATTTAAACAATCAAACTATAATAAAGTGGCAACAAGAAAAATAAAATTTTACAAATCGAATTAAAGAAGAAATAAAAAAAATACCAAATACTGAAATAAAAAAGAAGGAAATAAATTTAATAAACCCCACCTTCTTCAATTGGTGACCCCGAATTACAAAAAAATCAAGATCAAGAAAGAAAACTTTTAAAGAAGAATTTTCCAAAACAAAGAAACACAAAACAAAAAATACAAAACCAAGAAATAAGAAACAAAATACTTAAACCAAGAAAGAAGAAACAAGACACTAACATCAAGAAAGAACAAAGAAGATACTAACATAAAAAATGAAGAAAGAAGACTTAAACGAAAAAAGAAGGAAGAAGATTTAAACACAAAAAATCTGAAACAAATCTCTGGTCAGATCTTTCCTTTTTTAAATAAATTAAGTTCAATATTAAAAAAATTGTCAAAATAAATTGTACAAAAACAGACTACATTAACACTTAAACAATTACAAATTTCAATTTTCAAATTTCTCGAATCAAAATAAAATCTTATCCATTTAAATATTTATATGTATATATAATAAATTTTTCTTTAAAATAAGCTTAAAAGAGAAAATTAAAATATAATAAGAGTAAAAAAGTTTTCCCGTGAGTGAAATACGTTACTAAAAATCTTACTTTTCGCGAGTGAATAAATTTTAAAAATAAAATGTCAACTCAAGCCGCTGATAACGCAAATGCCATTCCGCAACAAGAATTAAATGCTACTTTTGCTAATTGCCCAGAAGCCCGGTTTTTACAAACAGAAGCACAATTTAGCACCAAAAGTATTTCAAGCTAAATATCTTATATTATATCTTCAGTGTCGGATGAAAAACAAGATTTTGGAGGAAGCTAAGCAAACAAGGTAAGAATATTTCTGTTCGGAGGAATTATTATTAGTGTGTGTAAATCGGTCATTGGTCATAGACCTGATTTGCACCTTTTATGCGATAAAGCCAAATTTTGGTGTATCTCCAAACCATAAAGCGGGTTTTCTCTGCTCGCATAAACGCGGTGAGTGTGAGGCTCAAAAAAGATTTTACGAGAAAAGTATGCGAACAGACCTATTATCTTCACCATGGCTCCATTTGAAAAATATCGAGTAAGCTTCCTTTAATTCTCAAAATATTTGTCAAAAAACAAACATTTCTTTATTGTCAAAATGCAAATTTTTGAGAGAAGGGGAAAGGTAGTTGAGGACTCAGTGGATCAAGCGAGGAGTTCTCTACGAAATCAAACCATAACGGCCAAAAAGCATATGTTAATAGGGAGTTATGAAGTTTTAAATTCAATAACTCAGTAGTTAAGGATTCGCTATAACGGGAGAAGACTTCTCTGTAAAAAAACGCTACAGAAAAAATACCCAAATACCCCTGCGAGAAATTTACATCTTTAACTCAGACACCTTTGAATACCACACGGAAAAAACAATCTGAAGTCCATTTTACCGAAATTGAGATTTTGATGCTAAACTTCTAATAAAGGCAAGAAGAATAATTTAGACTTAAACACAGTGCAAAAAATAATCTAGAATTAGAAGAAACCGTAACCAAAGAAAACGTGTACACGGGTTTAAAGCCCAATAAATAGGAATCAAACTCCAGTTAAATAACGATGCCAAAGAATAAAGTTTGCCCAAAGCATAAATTTACTCCTTACTTGCGGATTCCGAGCCGAAAGTTATTTTTTTGGCATATAAATACTTAATACAATACTTAACTGCATAGGAGAGAAGATTATGGAGGATTACGTGATGATACTAAAAATATTCGCGCGATGTGCCAAGTTGCAGGTTTGTATAATTTCTTTGAATGTGGCGTTTATTCTTGGTGCTTATCCTTAGGAGAAGATTGCAAATGCAAACGATTGCAATGCCTCAGTAAAGTTAATAAGAAGGAGAGAGATCATCTTTTCAAGGACTATAACCTTTAAACTTGCAGGACTTAAACCTTGGAAACAAGGATGCCCAGTGCCTATCTATGTGGGCTTATATTAGTGAAATGTGTGAATGGTCGACGATCGCGTAACCAGAATTTACAAGAAAAGCCAAATTTGAAACAGTTCAGTTATAGTTACAAGCGCAGAGTTCCTAGAGTAGGTAAAGTTTAAGACTTGTCAACAAGCGTTCTGAGTATATTCGGTATATCAAACCAAAATATTATGACGTTGAAGAAAGTTTGACTTGTCCAGTCCCAATTGTTAAGCGCTGCAAACATCCCATCAGGCCCCATACAATTCCTGTCGTAGTTTCGGAACGATTCACAAATTTGTAGCTCTTAAACGTTCCGATCGGAACGAAATCAAAAGCGCGAAGAAATAAAAATCTCTCCTCGACTCGGAACAAAATACTTTTTCACTGAAAAGATTTCATCACGAGAAGTTTTTCTCACTCTTAGTAAAGAAGCAACCACTTTACTGAGCTAAAACTAAATATTTTTTCACGCTAGTCGAATGGTTCTTTAACTGAGTTAAAAGTTTTTAGAATAGATATACCTACCGCAGCCTTCGCTCTTCCCTATCCCTATCCCCTCCTACCCTGATCTAGCTGACCTTATTATTCATATTAGCTGCGTTTTTTTATTCTGATCTGGATCATTGGAAATCTTAGATTGAGTTGACCCCTAAATTGCCTATAAGCAGTTTGTGATTTCAGGGTGTGAACAAATTCATCAAATTGCCATGATTTTTAACTGTAGGAAATGTCAAAATAGAACCTGGAAAATATCGACTCCACGTTTTGAAGTTTTAAATCATTCAAAATCATGGAAATATGAGGGTGTATTTTTTTGTATGAAAGGGTTTCGATAAATGGAGTTAAAACTTAAGATGGCACAACCTTCTCCTCGCTTCTCCACTAAAAAACTATAGAATTTTCATTTTTCATCTAAATTTTTTCATGAAAATGGCTCGATGAGTAGGTTTCGAAAATGAGTTGTCAATATCTACTTTCTCATAAGAAGGGTGGGGAAGATTCTTTTCAAGAGCAAAAGGACGAAAAAGGTACTATGCTAAAAACGCAAGTTCCCAAGCCAGGAATTCAAAAATACAACTATTTTTCATTTCTACGAACGAGGAGGAAGAAAAAGATACTGTTTACAAAATGCAAGTTTTCTAAGTTAGGAAACAGTCATTTTTCACCTCAAAAAGAAGGAAGATTCTTTTTATGAGTTCGAAATTACGGATATTTATAAAAAAGAGGCAGGGAAGAGGCGTCATTTTAAATTTTAAATCCATAGTCCTTCATTTACCTCAGTGTATATGATAACATAAAAACATTCTTTTTGTCAGGGAAGAGGATATTACATACTTTAAATTTGGCTCTTAGGAAAGCAACAATAAACAAAAAGGGAAAGATGCTACCTTGGCTATTAATCGTTGTTGATTTAATAAACCGAAAACTTAATAATCATGATCAAAATATTACGCTCTTTTTGGGATAGAAATCTTGGGAGTGAAATAGATATATTTCAATGATTTGTATTTTCTTGAGATTTTGATATTCATCAAGGCATGTTTTTAATCCAAGAGAAATAATCAAGGGATGACAAAATATTTTCCCCGTAAAAAGATGATCAGTTGAAGGTGGAGTGTCGAAAACTTATACCGTTCCGAAGCCCTGATTCTTGTCGAAACAAAAAATTAAGTTCACGGGCATATCTCTTTCTTCGCTTAGGGTTTGTGAACGCATTATGGCCTTCACAAAACTACTAAGCTTTAATTGTTTAGGGGTCTTAACCATAAACTCCTTGACGAAATCTAAAAGGAAAAATATTCTTCTTTTCCTGTGTCATAAGAATATTGTAAAGCTATTTTTAATATAAACTACATTTCTTTTGGATATCCTGAAAGCGACACAAGTTCTACTTGTAATGAATACCCGGCGAAACCGACAGACGGCTAATTTGCTATTGTCTAAATGCTTTATTTTTTTAGATTTAGTTGTTTATAGATTACATTCATGAATTCAATTTTTGTTTATTATTATTATTACCTGGAAGAAACAGGCTTTTCTAGAGAAAAAAGCAGATCTCGCAGAAGAACAGAATAAAATTCAAATTCGGCAGCTTGATATACAAAACCGGATCCATAAAAGTAAAGTCGCCAAGTTTTACAAAACAAAAAAGGGATTCAAACTAAAAACTAGAACCACTGAAGGTCAGAAGGCTATTTGTATTAATTTCATGAAAAATTTGTCGTTGCCCAATAATCCACCTAACGCAGTACATTATTAAAAGATATCTTTCCTTCTACATGTTTAATATACACGTGCTTCCATCAGGAGAGTTGTACTTTACACTTAGAATGAAACTGTACAAATAATATTTTTAACTTGCTCTTTAAGACGTTTGTACATGAGTTCCCATGTTATTGAGTATGCCATGAACACCATTATAATAAACTATCTGTTATTTAAGAAGAAGCCGCACTAGAAAGGAGCGAGCCTGCTTGAAAAGCCATTTGTAGTAAAAGAGAACAACAACAATTTCAAAAATATTTGAACATTTTACTATGAGTAAGGATAAAAAATTATGGTATGGAATAAATAATATTGTTTCGATTTAATTATTTAAAATTTATTCCAAGCAAACTCAGCTGAAAGTTTTATAACACAAACAATGAAACAGCTGAATTGAAGGTATAAAACTGATGCGAAATTTTCAGTTAAATAAATTTAAATTTATTTTACTTGTGCAATTCAATTTTCTTTATTATAGTTGGTCGTAATCTGCACTTTACATTTCTTTACTTTTATTTTATTAATATGTAACGTATACCTATAACAATAAGTAATCAAATTACAAGTTTACGGTATTACTATTAGGTGTTTTTATATCAAATATTGGGTTTTCCACTGAAAAAGTAAATGCCTGTAATTTTTAAATTTCCAGTTTTGTTCATTAAAATATTTTCTGTTCGTCAAAGTTCTTATTTATTAAATAACTACATAGACTCCTGAAGAGATGGAAATCTGTAGATGAAAGGACTGGGAGTGTGGTGGACGGAATAGAACTTTGTATCCTAACTACAGCTTTCTGTCCAGCAATGCCTCGCCCAAGAACAGTAGACTGTGATGTGCTCATCGCTTGCAGCACGAAGTGAGACAGATGGATGCTATCCGGCTAGCCATCGATAGGAATAAAGTCGAGGCAAAGCGTTCACTACCACTTTTAGGAGCTGACTAGTCTTTCTGCTATTATTTGGTCGATGATAACAGACTATCTGGTCCACCATACAGTCATCATTTCCTTCCGAGGGTGAAGTGGAATTCTGACCTTAAATTTTTAAATTTAAAGCAATGGTGACTTATGGTTGAAGTAGACACTTAGAACTTCTCAGAAAGACATGCTGACATCATTGATGGATCGCGTTCAAC
>QYTT01079746.1:16463-33260 GCA_006980735.1 Dasypogon diadema
TTGTCCTAGCGCGTTATAATTTTCCACGTGGATTCCACTTGAAAAATCTCTAAGTAGTAGACGTTTTCTTAATTTTATGGAAAAATGAAATTATAATTCATGAAAGAAGAACAAGGTGTAATAGAAGCAAAATATCTAGCTATAGGGAACTCATTCAAAAAAGGGGAACAGGAGACGATGACGCAATTTCAGTGTGAATGCCGGTCTTTTCGCAGATGTAAGGGAGAGCTCTCTGGAATATTCATTCTGACAACTTAGCGAATCGGATTATCTTACTTTTTATTGAGAGGGCCGAAAGACTGGAAGGTTAGATTGTTAACCGCATGAATGTGTAGAATACGTGCACCTTTGTTTGGAAGAAAAAAAAATATTAGCAATGGGGTTATTAGTATGCAGAACCAATACAATATGCAGTGCAAAAAGGTTTCCTGTTATATAAAAACATTATCTTCTTAGGCGGAGCGAAATTAGAGAAGAGGAGATTGGAAAATTTTAACCTGACAAATGTTGCAGATGACATGAAAGTTTTACTGTGCAACATCCCAGTAGCTTCACAAGTACAATTCTCGTCAGTAAAATTTCCTCAACCACTGACTGGTACCCAGATAAATCACCGCGCCCTGTCCATGATTCGAACGACGACCACAGACCAAAAATTTATAGACTTGCTCCTCAGCCCACTCGGTCACATTTTCTGAGCTGTACATAAATAAAATAAACTTAATCGGCATTTCTCATAAATTCCAAAACCGATGAAAACTTTAAATCTGTTTCCACTTAAACCAGAATTCTCCTGTATATGAAATTTTATCTAAGCTCGTAGTCTAACCTAAAAGGGTCTTAAATTCAAACCACACCGGATGAGATACCAACTTTATTGGTAGCTACTGTTCCAAATTAAGAAGCAAATCACCCTTATCTCCCTCAAATATTCCGTCCCTTAGTAGGTCAAGCAAATGATTTGATTTCTCGTCTCTCCATTTATGTTTATACGAACAAAAAATAAATTTTAATCCCATCACAAAAACTCGCATAAATTAGCAGAAATAAGCCATGGACGACCTCATTGTCGTATCTGCGTTCGCTCGTATTTTAAGAAGTTTTCAAGAACAATTCAATTAATCGCTGCCATTTAGGAGCTTCATTAGAAGGATCTGCTGCCAAAATTACTTGTAAGGACTTTGCCTACATATTAAATGGCGCTTCTTAATATTCGTTCAACTTTTCGGAAAGTATCGTTTGAAGTCATCAATCAATTCAAGAAGATTATATCTTGTGCTTGATAGCAGGGTTGGCACGAAAGGCCCACACCATTCCCTTTCGTGGAAATTAGACAGCCAATGGCAATACACCGGAGGGGAAGAGGAGTTTTCTAATTATTTACACAAAGTTTGTTTTTATTATGAATAAATAATTAGACACTCCTCCTCCTGTGCCAACAGTAAACCGAAACCCGCAAGATGCTCTATTCGAAAGTAAATCACAGTCCTAAGTAGGTCGGTATCTCATAAGCCTTAGAAGAAACCGCCACGAAAAATATTTCTGCTCGTGTGTTATACTCAAGTTGTTGAGACTTATATGCGAGAAGGTGGCGGGGGGTTGGTTCATGTTTCACACGTAGCATACGAATAACAAACCCTTGTTATGAAGAAGGCTTTCTATGCATAGATACTCTCATAAAGCTTCTCGGTCTGTTGCTGTTCAGTGCAAAAAGATTAATGCCCACCGACAGGGGTGGGAGTTTTGAGGGTTAAGTCTCTACAGAAGGACTCCGCTGACATTTATACTCCCGTTCGATGGAAATTTTGCACTTAAACACAACAAACATATTCGGGGCTGCTTTAAATACAACAGCAAACAAGTCAGTTTAGATGTTGGGTGAAAAGGAGTTATTCTACCCCACAGAACTTCTTGCCCAAAGGGATACCCCCCAACGATGAAATTTTCTTGATGTGGATGAACGTATCGCAACCCCCAAAGCAAATTATGTTTGCTCTGTTCGGGGGCATATATTTGTTACGTAACTAACCCCGAAAAGAGATATTTTTTGTCTTCTGCAATGTATTTATCCTTTTCTGTGTGCCCTTTAACGACATTTAAAAGGGGTTTCTCAATAATTTAAAGTAACGTTAGGAAAGATTACGTGTTTACTAAGCGAGATTCTTTTCTGAATAAATATTTTTATTTCTTTTTAATGTTTCGGGATATTCGGGTCAGCAAAATGGATTTATGGTAATCAGTGATACTTATTCAGTTGACTAGAAGTGTCAGACATGCAGGTTTCGACCTATTTGGATTTTTTCGAAATATTGATATGAATTGTAATCGCAAGTATTGAAATATCAAGTTGGTCAAAAAGTCTTCCATCAGTCTATCCGTTTGAAAATTCTGACTTTGAAAAATAATTTTAAAATACACAAATAATCCAACTCTGCGTAGGCTACGTTTCCCCGATCGAATTTATTTTCCCAGGGCTCTAAAGGGATGATAGTCGGATGGCATGAATAGATGCCAAAGCCAATACTGTTTTTAGCTCTATGAATTGCGTACTCTCTTCAGTAATTTTCAGTACACAGGTAGTTCTCGATTTCCGAATGTTCGGATTTAAAACCGTCTGTGTTTGTCTCTTTCATACATGCGCATAAAAGTAGTCTTCGACTTAAGAGGGAATTTATTTCGGTCGTAAGTATTCCTCCACCTGGTATTGATACTCTTGAGATTGTTGTAATACGTTTTGGTGCAAATATCATAAAAATGTTACATATTTTTAAGACGCATTAGCGAAGCTGGAGTTATGTATCGTTGTTCAAAATTCAGAGTTAACAAAATCAGACTCCAATATTTATATAATACACAGAAGTTCGGAAATGAAAATACAAGAATTATTCATATATGTGTGCCGTTCTAGATTTACAGTGGAGCCAAGTATGTCGAGAGAAGTAGAGTATAAGAAAATGTAGAAAATGATGAGAAGGTATTATTGTCAATATCTCGTTTCAGTATTAACGAAATGGCTTCAAATTTCTTAGTTTGAAATACTTAGATTTTTACAAGCTAAATGATATTTGTGTAAAATTGAAGTTAATGAGCTTCAGGTGATATTTTACACCTACTGAAAATACCATCCTACTATATCCGCAATATCCTTTAATGGTATTGAATGAATTATATCTCATTAGTAATAATCTTAATTGATTTTATTAATTTTACAATCCAGCATGTTTCTTTGCAATTAAATGGTATTGCGAATATTTCATTTCAATACATATATCACCCGGTGTTCACCACATCAATCTCTTTTCTTCTTCGGTTCTCTTTAATTGTCGTACATTTTACGATAGTGGAAATTATCGTTTATAACAGGTATAGCACTTAAACACTCTGCACAATTACATAGGATATCACATTTCATGTGCCATCCAATATGCAATTAACGTCGGATATTATAAATTGGAAATCGTGCACGTGGAATTCACTCATTTCAGGTTATCCTGTTCTATAATTAATCCATCATCTCGGTCCGTACACAGAATCATGTCATTAAAGCCATCAAAACGTATAATCACAGCTTGGTGATTTTGTTCCTATTAACCAATTCTATTGAATTATCCTGAACGATAAATAGCCACTACGACTGACTTTAGTGTCTATAAAATGAATGAAAGCATTATTTAGCCTGCAGCGTGTATCTCTTTCTGTATAACCTCATTTCGACGATGCGTGTGTTGCCTGTTGTTCACACCAAAATTGAATTGAAATTTTAACGACTGCTCTTGTTTTACTCTAATTGAAATCTATTGTGGCACAGTGAAAAGCTTTAACCACCCTATATCATAAAAGGGTCCACCATTTACAACCCCTTTCACTATTGCTGAAGGGTTATAAAATATCGAAACACTCAGAACCTGTCATCATATCCACGACCTCGGCTAAAATAAAATCCATCGCCTTGTACGAGATGTTACCAGGGCCATTACAATCCATTGCTCCAGCAGGAATAATATCACCACGACTGTATCTAGGATCCGCTGGTGGATGTAATCGTCAGAAAACAATAACAGATTCGGATTTTCATAGCAACCAGTTTATAGAGACTATTCGTGGATTGAATTAGGATCATATTATGGGTTCCGACGAGTTTAAAAAATTTACATAGGCATGCGCTAAACATTTCTTTGATGGCTCTACTATGCCTTGCTGCTTGCTAGACTACTCGTATCATTTTATGGTGGTACTAAAGCCACAAAAAGACTGTCACGTAATTCAATAAACCCACCCAAGGATTTTGTTGCCAGTGATGCAAATTTAGAACAAACGACAGACGTAAAAATTTCATGTTGAGCACAGAGATCAAACGAATACTCAGGGTGAATGGAGATTTTGGAAGTGTGATCTTCACTAGGGGGCTAGTTCCTCGGCGGCATTCACAATAACAGTTGAAATGAAACAAGTTTTTACCCTATTGGTAGGAAAAATTTTGTCTTAAATAGAAATACCTTTGAAACAAGGGAGGTGGGTTGATTGCTTGCTTGGAATAAGATGGATCCATGGTAAATATTAAATTGATTGTTCACTTAGGAATGATTGTAGTGTCCATTATTTAAAAAATTCTCCTTTTTAAAATATAGGATCTCTAGTTGAACCTTAAGATCCTGCATAAGATTCAATGAATCTGCCAGGGATTCCATCCTCTATATAAGTTTGTGTAGCGTCTTTATAAAGGAGAAGTAGAAAGATTTTCAGCTAATATTGAACACAAATATTATAGGAAATTTCTTTTGAAAACAGAGTTATTTAGTTTGCATTTTAATTTAATGAAAGTGTAGACTGAAAAACCTAAATCCTTCAGACAGAGTGAGTTTTATTGTTTGTTTAGTGAATGCGGACCTTGCGCTAACCGTCGATAAATTTCCAAACCACATGTTTGGTATACAGTTTCAAAACACTTTCAACCTCCCTAAATATTGCCAATGAGAACCCAAGAGTTCTGTAAATTTTCAAAATACAACAAAGCTTCAATGGAATACGTAATTTTCCCGGCAGCATAGAATGCTCAGTACGTGATACTTATTAATACCTTTTCCTAACGTATGTCCTTTATGGAAGGATAAATGCCTCTACTAAATGACCCTTGTTAACTCCATAAATACCAGAAATGTCTGCCTGTTCCTGTTATCGCATAGGCTACACTGCAGGAACGCATCACGCTTATCGTAGTATTTCAGTCTGTACCACATTAGTGCCAAAGCATTAGGACGCCTAGGCGTGAATGTATGACATGAATAAATAATTAGGCCTCCCAGGTGTAGTTGCGTTTTTGCTGCTCTTTCAGCATTACGTTTCCCTAATCCTAAGCGTCATCATGAAAGCGTGTAGAATACACACGCCTCTCGTCCTGCCTACATCAATATAAAAATTTTTCCAGACATGGAATATTTCATGTCAGGCAACTATCCATGTCAAGGTGAAATATTGTGGGATCAAAATCGTGTAGCGTTCAAGTGCATAAAACTATAGCTTCCCGTAGAAGGTTACCTGACAGGTAACCGAACAGAGACGAGGTTAGAAGGCCACAAGAGGGTCATAAACTACAAGGAATAAACGAAAAAAACGCACATGGTATACTATTGCCAACTCCTTTGGATTTTATAGTACTTTACTACTTTACCCGGGAGGGGATTCATAGTTGGGCTTTCTTCATTTGTGTTTGCTTGCTTGCAAACTATTTCGTGTCCCACAAAAAAAGAAGGAGCTGCTTTGACACGCTTTTGCTAGGCCTGTAAAATACGCACAGTGGAGGCTTTTACAGGTCCTGTGAATGTGCTTTGTTCTGGTTAACTGGTGGCTTTTATGGGACGGAAAACATGAACTTTTTGTCCTCGATCATTTGAACTTGTACTTCAAGAAGTGGTTAGAGGTGTAATGGACATAATTTCCTTTACAGTCCTGAAGAGAAAACATTTGCCACATGATTTACTTTGTCCCTTTTGGTTTTTGTAAGGACTCATTAGTAACTGGTTGGCTGAGTGGATTAACAGGGCTTTAATTAATTGTTTATGGTCGGATTTTCTTGTACGGATTTATTCCCTGCAATAAAAAGCAAGGGTTAACACTTGAATAAAAATTAAATTAATTAATTATGTCCACTCACAATCAGAACTATCTTACACTTCTGTTTGAAAGGAAGTGTAAATGTTTTTTTTGTGAATGAAATTGAACATTCAGAAATTCACTAGAGAAGCGATTACTTTAGGCCTTTTTGAGTCGCCTGTATTATATGTACTTTATCCCCTTTTGGACCAATTTGTTAGGGATTTGGTATAAAAAGTGCACAAAGTATAGATAGTAAGACCACGCAAACAGACCTTTTATCAATTTAGACCAATTACAATAAACGTAAAAAAAGGAAAAAAGTGTATTTGATTAATCATAAAAATTATATTTCCTTTTTAGACCAATAGATCGTTACATTTGGACCATTCATTTCACCACCTTTTTATGAATTTGTGTTGTTCACTATATGCGATTGGTCTAAATATTGAACGGCACATCACTGGTTGTAACAGCTTTCAGGAAAATTTTATTTGCTTCCCCAATAACTTCCCTCCAAATTCTGAAAAAAAGTTCTTTCTATGTTCCCGTATTTGATATTAAGTTTTAATCTACAGGGTGTACCTAAATAACATTTAATTATCATCACGCAATAATTGCTATTTTTGTAAATCATTAAGTAATAATAGTAATAGCTGATACATTAAGAGTCAAAGCCCAAAAGGAGGAAATCACCTCCCTTTTGATAACATTTGCTAATGGACTTGCTGATTATAGCATGGATTTCGAACCACTTAACTGTTGTAGTCTTTAGTTTGTTGTCAGCAAAGAAACCTTAATTATCGGTTGACGAGAGTGCTGGAACTATATTAATCAGGAACTACCAACACCCTCAATCGGAAAAATTTTGTTATAAAGTGAGATTCCCAAATATTTGGCTTGATCTACCCAGGCGAAGTTGTGGTCATTATTCACGTAAAAAATATTACTTGAATTTTACTAGGATTTACTAACACCCACTTATGAAAGTAAAATTAGAAGAGGTGTCGAGGCCGTGTTGAGGGCTAATGAAAATAACTGCTGTTTGTTGATGTGAACTATAGATAGCCGTATCATCAGCAAATTTAGACGAAGAACAGTTTGACATACTAGAAAAGTTCGCAGTGTAAGTATTGTAAAGAATTTGGACCTAAATCAGATTCATAAATGAACGTCTGAACTATCTTTCCAAAATATATGGACTTCTTCTCGGGTGGTGTTTGTCCGCGTTGTCCTTATGTTTTTCTATTATTGGAATCCAAAAAAGTTCGTCATACAACCCTCATCTTCAGTATTTCCCTTGCATATTTCCATCACATTCTCCCTTCCGTCCACATAAACAATTCAGTAGAGTTGCCTCAAAGTTCTAATTAATTTTATTTGGGAACCAAAAATGGATTCAGCACAAATGGTATAAGTTCACTGTATTCCATCGGAGCTAAGAAGTTCAGAGTTTCCACCAACAGAAAATTTATGCACTGCCAAACTCAATCTGTGGCTTTAATTGAAATCCGTTAAGGATATTACAGTGGAGGGAAAATTCGGGGTGGAAGAACATATTTTATGTATTAAAAAGGAGCTCCAGAGACTTAACCTTTGTCGCTTTGAAGGACGTGAAAGAACCAACTTCAGATATAAATTTCCTTTTGTGAAATGCATTCCCGTCAGCATCGATTTTCATTTAAAATCAACCCCTTTTCTGGTGAAGTGCCATGACCAGACAATCATCCACTGGATAGAGGTAGTTGAATTTTCAATTTAAGACAAAACCGCATTTAACTATTTATCTGGTAGGATTTTCAAAGAATCAACGTATTTCCCTCTTGTTTCAAGAGTAGATTCTAAGTGGAATCCTAATTTGATTGTCACCACTATACCATTAGCAGTAATGCTTGCCCATCAACTCGTTCAACGTTCTGCACGACTTCAGCTATTTTTGTATTCAGTTAAGCAAGCTATTCTTACTTTTCCTCCAAAGAGGGATGATGGCAATAATATATTCAAAGTGAATTGTGGTGTTTATAATAAAAGGGAAAGAATACCCTCGGATTCACCAACGTTGATAAAGTTATATATTAAAAATTGTATAAGTGTGATGTGCACTCACGTGTATAGGTACCGGTTCCATACGGGAACCTCGTGGAATTGCATGGTTCTGGAAAATGAAATTGATATCCAAGAGGAAAATGTAAAATTGATTTGAGTGAAAAGCAGGTGTAAATTATTGTAAAAGGCACAAATGGAACGATAAAGAGATGAGGTAGGAGCAATTGATTCAATTACTTAGAGTGAAACTGAATAGGAGGGATAATTTTGAGCATTTGTTGCAAGAAATTTATACTGACACAATGATGAATGATAATTTATGTTTGTAGGTCGTTTAGGTGAGATTATCTTTGCTTTATCATTGCCTGCCAAGAGCTGTTGTTATTAATACTGCTAAATTCTACGATGTCCTTAGATATTCCTGGCCTAAAGTGATGCGGCTGTGATCAATATCGTCTGTAGCTAAAGTGAACTCACAGTGATTTCATCATCAGCTCACCACTTTTCAGTAATTTTCTCCAGGCAATTTTCCTGTAAAATTCTTTCTAAACCCGTTTACAGTTTTTCAAATTCTAAACCTAACCAAATGAATAGAAAATGGCTTACATGAAACTAAGAAGAGATCTCTGTAATAACTTAATGCATGCATTCAAGCAAAGCCTCTCTACAGATATAGTTAACCACTTTGAAAATGGTCAGAAGATCTAAATGCTCAGAAAATTTCCAGGAAATTTCTTACATAATCGATTCTGGACTTCTATGAGAAATGCTTATGCAACTCTTGGTCAAACCGCTTTGAAATGATGATATTTAAATTGAGAGATGCAGGAGTATGCAGTAATTTGCATGTTTCCTGGAAAGCAGCCTGATTCCATTTAACCCCCACTCAAACCTCATAAAGTCTGTTAGGTTTAAGTAAGTCTGAAATTTGATTACATACCAAAGAATTCTAAACTGACTGAAGCAGAATTAAACTCAATGACTGAGAACTTCATTGAGGAGCGTGTTAACATTTCTATAGCATGAGGAAGATAGCTCCAGGTAATTCTTTAGTATATATGCATGAGATTCATCATGTGGAATCGTGAATTAACTCTATTGGGACACGTAACTACCCTCATGTATTCACTTTCCTTAAGTAAGAAAATACTTCTCAAGTAAGGAGCTCCCCGAAGGAAAAAGTATGCTACTTTCACCGCAGGCATGCATTTCATCTCGACCTAATTAAACTCTCTCGTAGGTAGTTATAATCGGTGTACCGTCTATAAATAGGAAACTTTAAACAATCAAATGTGGTTGTCTATGGTTACTGTACTTTGGCTTTAGGTTTATTAATTCAGTGCTATTCCACATGCACTATTTCTGCTCTTAACATCCTAGGCGTCGTGCTAGACGAAAAAGATGACAACACTCTTATTCAATGCATAATCCAAAATTTGGTATGCCCAGATTTTGGGGTGGATTGTAGAACTAAGTAATTCTGTGAAGTACCCGAGAGAAGACTCTCTAAAATCAACAGTAATTCAAGTACTTTAATGCAGTGCATATTGACCGAATTTCACGAATTACAAACTCCTTAATGCTTGCATAAAATCAGATTGGAATGAAATTTATCGGTATCAGGTTTAAGTAAGTATTTCGTATTTTATGGTGGTTAGAGGTACTTCAGTATGTTCGTTAGTAAGAGCTTCTGGGTTGTCACATGACCACCATAACATATGTTTGACCCTTGCTGGTATCAGAGGATTATTGAAGGAAATTTGATATTTTCCATTAGAGTTAAGTAGACTTAAATTTGGAAACATTTTGTGTTTAAATTGGCTATTGATGAAATTCTTCTTTTGATCTTGAACATGGTCTGGATAAATTAAAGTGAGGTATTAAATTGAGATATCAAATGGAGATATTAAATACGTTACCCTAAGATCTGCATGAGCAAATGTCGAAGAGTGTCGCGCGGCAGAATACCGCTCGTGTGCATCGGCTCTTAAGCGCATCTTCAACCAATATAGGACCTCTTGGGTTGAGAGTGTTGTAATTTTGACGGTTTTCCTCTAATGAAATTTGAAGTCATATAGTGTGAACCGACGTTTCGCTGCAGAGACACAAATCGGCATCAAGGTTCAAGGATGAGAATCATACCACGGATCGTCCAAGTAAACTTTCAATATATGCGATGTCGAAGTCTTGACTGCAATACTGAGGGTACTAGCCACTGAATCTAATAACAAGTGGATTAGTAGTGCGTGTTACCTAGCTATGTTGGTATGATTCTATCTTGGATTTAGACTAGAAATTGCAGCTGTTTGCCTTTCCGTAGTTAATTTCCGTATATGTCCTGTCTTCCGTATATATCCTGAATGTCTGAATAAGTAGTAATGCAGGAATGCTCTCTAACATTGTCCCGATAAAAGTCGCAGCTGATCCTCTTTTATATCATCGCTGAAATTCTGCTGGCGTTATTCTGTCTCCATTCGGATTTCTTAAGGATCGTTCACAAAATCCCACTTATATTAACCTGCCCCTGTTAATCTAGAAGTTTGTGGTGAACTATAATTCGTAAAAGATTAGTAATCTGGATTGATCCGTTTCTAATATGAGTCTGAAAACGTTTAGGTGAAAATTAGGACTTGTTTCGTAGGATACATGGGTTAGCAGTCATATTAATTTCAATCTTCCTTTTTTTAGTTACACGTCGTGGCTATTGCCTGTTAGTGTCTGAGGATAATGAGTCTGAGTACACTTGTGCTCTTAACATCTTTAACATGGCTATTTGATCACAAATGATCTTATTCCATATTTTGGCTATGATCGCAACGATGTCCTTTTAAGTTTATACTAAAAATTATTAAGAAATTCTATTTTTGACTGCTGTAGACTATCGCTTATGCATTGAATCAAGCTCGCTATTTCCTTGACAAAGATTTTCTGTTTTTTAGCCATATTTATAAGCGGAAGATAATCCGCAGTATGTAGTTATTTTTGTACTTCCTGACAGCGTCATCTGCGAAATAGGAACTGCGTCATTTATATCGTGTCATGAAAATTTAACCGAAAAACACTTATTTTGAGATACTTATCTACTTCGTTGAGGCTGAACTCTTCAAACCAATTTCGAACCCTGTCGAACACCACAGCTGTTATGAGGAATCTAAAACGATTTGATATTAGGGAAATCTCTTTTTCATGATATCTTCTAAAGTCACGGAACAACACTATGACACTATGAAGAGGAAGTTTCAAATATTTTGACCTGGAAAGTGTTCTCATTTAATTCATAATTTTTATTTTAAACTTTAAAATTAGAAAATTTACTGTGAGCTATCCCGAGAAAAGTGTGACTGCAATATTTTCGTCGGAATAATTTCCTCAACCACCGAGACCTAAAAATTACCTTGTCCTTTGCTGGATTCATATACTTGTTGCAAAGAAGCGGATCCGCATTACCAGGACTTTATGACCTCATCTATCGGCCTGATGATTGAGGTAATGACTCACTAAAATCTTTTTTTTTGTAACTTCCCTAAATTTGACTTTGCTTTCAAAGGCTAATTACTGCTTTTCGAATCCTTCTAGAATCAAAAGTTTAATTATTAAAAATTGAGCAGCTATTCATTCCTTCCGAAAAGACTACTCAAATTTCTTTGTAAAATTGAAATATTACAACGCCAAAAGAAATCGCCTTACTAATTGGCACTTATTTCCTAAAGTATCTCAGCTTGATTGCGTGTTCAGTTCAATGAAATCGCACCTCCGGCATGTTTTTCTAGTCCCATGGGAAAATCAGTGTTTACTTGCCATAGACAAAATTTTCCTTGCAAAATCCTCATCCCATTCAAGTCTGCAATAAGGATCTTCTTAGATCTTTACGAGGGTGATTTAAATCCCACTCCTTTAGAACACTGACTTGCAGGAATATTTATTCACTCGCAATGAAGGAATGAAAAGAAGGATCCGGTGATAGGGCCAGTAAGATTTTTGCTGATGGATATTCAGATTTTAGGCCTTGCTGTGTTTTTTTCATTATTACTTCTCCTTCTTTTTTTACTTCGATTGCATAATAACAAATTTTTACTGAAGAAGCTGTTGACCCTTGAATAATTTTTATATCCCTGAAGCCTCTGATGAAATTATTCAGTACAGTGAATCCCTGGATATTTTGAAAGGAATCCGTGGAGGGATTTATGCTGTACCATTTGTTCCACTGATTGGAAAAGAATAATGAGTATCCCCCGGAGCCTTCCTATTGTCTTGTTGAATTTCGAAGGTCCAGAATAAATGTTTACTCGTCCTCTGAATTATTGTTGATGTCATCTGGTCTTATGGAGATTATTTGTTTTCCCCTGGTAAGTTTCATTTTCATCCTTGAATTCTTGCAAATTGCGAACAGAAAATTCAAAGTTACTTGAATATTACCCGAACCGGCCGTTCCATTAATGATTGAGCACTTAATCTTATGACTTTAGAAGGCCAAACCTGAGCAGTGTGTCAATGGGATCCATACTCGACCCCGATGGTTAAGTATACATGAAGATGAGCTTTTGTAATTTGGCTCTCTCGGCTCGGTTGTGAAGACTTTTGGTGAAATTTGCATAGGGTGAATTGGAATATATATCTTCTGTAGGGGATGTTTTATTTTCGTTTAAGTAATTGGTTCCTTATCTCCCGTTTTATGGGCTTTCCAATTAATTTTATTACTTTTTGGATGATGAGTGCTCGCAAGGGTGCCGGGAACTTTTAAATTTGCTTATTACGGGTGAAAATTAATTTCAATGGAGTGGAAATTTACTTAATTTCAACAACCGGAAATACTGAGTCCATTAGGGCAAGAATTTGTAATTAACAAGATTTTGCAAGAAATCCAGGCTATGCCTTTGGAGTTTGTTTAATGGATCGGACTGTTGGGAGAGAAATAATTAATAAGATCTTAAGAGGGTAAGTCACTTTAAATAAAAGTCTGAAAATCTGATGAATTTATGTTAATTTGCTTAGTCGAAGGGGGAGTGTAGGCAGCTCGTCTATGGCTTGATACGTTGTACAAATTAGGTCCATATTCTGGGGAAAAAAAAGTTTTTCTCTTTCACTCCTGATATAATTTCTCATTTCTATGAATCTTTCAAGCAAGCTATAGCTACTATTCTCTGCGTTTTCTGTGGTAATGTTAGATAAATTTCTGATCCATCTGGCAATTGCACAATTTGCCCAGGACAAGATTGGTAGAGGGTGGGCAATGGTAGAGGGTGGAGAAGTTAAACGCCCAACATTTACAAGGTACCTCTGAAATATTTGGACACCTCATTAAACACATCAAACGTTTTATAAAAGACACTATCTCATTTCACTTTCTGCATCGATTCAGCAATCTCGAAGGAGATGCAGTAGTTGAAGTTCTGTGACTTGTTGGATTATTAACATAAGGAATTAATAATCCTTTCGGCTGATGACGATAGTTTTTGTTTGCTTAAGTCCAAACGCACCGACATCCAGCACTTCGGTGGTATGACCACTTATTTAGCTTGATAAAGTATTTGAAAAGTTTCCCATATTTTTTATACTCCTGAAAAAGCAAAAGCAGTATTGAACGATGCCACCGTTCATGAGGTATGTAATGAATCTTCCTGGGAACGATCGAATGCAAACGGGTCGTCTTTCTTCCGGGTCTATCCGCTTGTCCAAAGTTCCTCAGGGCTCCATCTTTGGCGCGTTATTATTTAGCTTGTATAAATTATAATTATTATCTCATCCACTATGAAGCTATTTAGTCAATTCACATAGCATTCACCTTGAAACCCATCACCAAATTGCACACATGAATAAAATGTCTGATTGTGCCACATTATGCATCCTTGCAGCTAATAGGTATCTATTTTTGATATTTTACCAGAACCGACTTTCCATCGAATAATTTTCCTTAATATTTTCGTACCTATTGCAACCAGAATAGTGATTCATGCTTAAGTTTCCTTCAAATACATTGGAAAATTGCATGCAAACGTTCGAGCTTATCAATTTCAGGGCCTTAGTGGTAAATACGCTCACGACAGCCAATCTATTTTTGGTGCAGAAAAAGTGACATGAGCCAGAGGTCGTCTATTTTCTGTCCCCAAATATGCAGATCCATTTAATTTCACTCTACATTTGTAATGCATGCCTTTCTCTACACTACCCCAAAGAATCTGTTACAACTCCTAAAAGCACTTTCGGGTTTGATCCAAAAGCGATCTCCCGCACCTTCATTTGATATTCATATAAATTCTAACCTCGTTTTATTTGCACTTTTCTTTGCAGTGTGAGCCCGGACTGGGAGCTAGCGTTATGTACAATCTCCTCTACAACAAACCGCAAAAGCTGATGCTCCTGGCTGGCTGCAGCACTGTTTGCACAACAGTCGCTGAGGCAGCAAAAATGTGGAATCTAATCGTGGTAAGTTCTATGCTATTTTCACTTAAATACATTTTTATCTACTGCCATAATGCCATTTGCCGGGGTAGCTCCCTTTCTGAGCTAGCCTTGTGGAGAGAGGTTATCCGAAAACATGGCCAACTCCAGTGAAAAGGGGTTAAAAAGTGCACCCGAAAGGTCAAAAGCTGTGTGAAAATCCAGATGCAGGAGTCGGGGTGGATGGGAGCGCTTCCATTTATATCTTCTGTACACTTGAGGTTTGGTGGGTTGGGCGTAACAGCTGGACAGGACTAGGCTAAATAATTTCAAGCTCATCCTAAAATGGGAACGAGTTGAAGTTCATTGAGTTGGATGGGCGGTGGGCTAGTTGGTTGGTTGGTCGGTGGGTTAGCTGCCCTGGGCACCCCAGGAACGATTTAAGAAAAGCATGAAAAGCTGTACAAACAGAGTATAGAGTACGTAATTTTGCTTGACGCTTTTACTACGTGCAGAGTACGTGAGCTTTATGATTACAAATTGGTCTTGTGTGCTCCCAGACCCAGACGGAATGGTCTTTTGTGCGACTCCTTAGATGACTTATGTGTGGAATCTAGCCGTGAGCACTCTCCTAAATATGAGAACTACCTTTTAAACTTCCGCAAACACTTCAGGCGTTTGTTCACAATTCTAACACGGATAATAACTTAATTGAGGAATGGTAGAAAGAAACGTGACTGGCAAGATGCAAGTCTTTCTGGGCTAATCATAATTGCTCTCTCTTTTGTGTACCTGCTCGAGAAATGAAAGAATTTTCCGAGATTGAACTGTGAAAACGAAAACAAGTGAACTGGGGATGTGTTATCCACCCTCCCCCAAGAGACGTTGTATTATACCAGCCAAGACAAAATGTACAGCCTTAAGACGAATCCTTGAAATGGTTACCGTCCTTTCGTAATTAAAATTGCATTAAAAGAGTTACTGGTCATTAGATCTGTGGAATTTAAAGGGACAAGGATTACACCGGATTGAATTAATATTTCAGGGAGTGGTCGGAATTTCTGAATTTTTAACAACGGACCCGATTTTCTTAATGACGTAAGCAAACCCTTTCGTTTTAAATGTAATTTTCTAAGAAGTGATCCTTTTTAGCTCCTCCTATGAAAGGATTCTTTGGGTTAATGTCTTATCCTTGCTGTCCTGTTGTTCAAGTTAATTGCTAGAAAACAAAATCTAATTCAGAACTTGAAAGAATTTCGTGTGTTTTCAAATTTGCAGGAATTTTGAATGTATTGTTTGTGTGATGGGATGCATTATCTTGCTGCAGTAAAATTCTTATTCATTAAAACTCACTTTGAGTGTGGGGTGCTAAGATATTTCAGCTGTTTCAGAATGATATAAGACATTATAATTCCCGGTAATTACGTAAGTAAGTATTTTCAGGGCGTTGTCATAGTAACAAAGATAATGAAACACTGAAAAGAGCGAACGTCAGATACAGCGTTCTACTGCTTAATAATATCATTCGGTAGGATGACGCTCTTCTATAGATAAGAGAGTTATAATATCATTTTTGTGAAGGAAGATGGTTACCGTCAAGATTGATCTCTCAGCTTATCCTGTGCGTTTATTGAACCGCATTACGTTGAAAATAGTGTGTCTATGACAGAACTCATTTTTTATATTTAGTATTCGAAATCGGACTAAGTATAGCATAATATATTCTAAACATTTGGAAGAGCTCAAAATTTTCTGCCTTAGAAGTTGATATAAAGATCACCAACTTCATTTTTTCGTATTCGATTGACAGGTAGCCACAAAATGCCCATTGGAGTAGTTCCAGCCTGGATAAATTGGTCTAAATCAATAAAAATATTTTTTAGGTATATTATGACTCATCTTTTGAATGCCTGGTTTCTGATAAAAGAAATAGAAAAGCTTTACGGGTTTCTAATCATAGTATGCTGTGCTGTCCCTGTTGAAATCCGAAGTAGAATTGATGAGCATAATATGAAAGGTGGATAAAAATTATACCAGATCTTCGGGCATCTCAGTAACAAATACATACAAATAAAAGGATGATTATGCCATTTTTAAAGGACAACATCATTGCTCTTTAGATTACGTCACATGTTAACACCAATAGTTCAAAAAAGCAAAGAGAGACTATGGTTTCACGAGATAGAAACAGTCTCAGGACATAAATTTGAAATGACCCTTGTTTCTGGAGGAATGAGATGGTGGAGATATAGCAAAAGCCATTGTGGGTTGAGGTAGCTATTG
>QYTT01079747.1:0-11706 GCA_006980735.1 Dasypogon diadema
TCAATCGAAAGGGGAGAGAGTTCTGAACGTGCCCACAAAATTTGGCCGGGAAATTCGGCAATTTCGAGCAGTTACGGCGATTTCCCCATGTGGACCCCTACGGATATGCAATAAGGAATTGTGGCTCTAACTAGGGAAATCAGGCGCGCCCATCGACGGGGGTAATTTTTTTGTAGCTTCTGGAAATTTCCCTTTCGATTGGCACCAATTTCGCGCCAAAAAAATTTCCGTCCAAATTTCGCAAAAAGCATGGACTATAGTCCATGGATTTTTTTGGACCAAATTTTAAAGTAGCTCGGATTTGAGCGCGGGAGGGCTCAATCGAAAGGGGAGAGAGTTCTGAACGTGCCCACAAAATTTGGCCGGGACTGATTACACTGTAAAAAGAAATTGTACCGGACTCAATTTAATCCCAAGAATTGGCCTGTGTAGCTTTTACCGATTAGTCTGTCGCTGTTCACTTCGTCCACGCTGTGTACATATTCAAGAACCTCCTAGGACAACAAGTCTAATGGCACATATGATGGCATGTTGTCCTAGTAAAAAAATTTTAGTTACACTGAAATTATAAGCTCACAAAAGCAGCCATTTTTGAGTGCAAACTTTTATACTCCAGGGATAAATCCCTACGGTTAGCAATAAGGACTCTTAAGCCCTTTTTGAAATATTTCTCAGAATTCGCAATTAATTCCTTTCTTATTGTGCGGTGTCTTTCCTTTACAGCAGAAGTCCTTTTATCTCTAATGTCATCACAGTAGGCTTGTCTGGAATATCTAGGTTCAAATTTTTCAATTAGCAGTAAAATTTTATAAGGCAATAAATTACGATGAAGGGCCAAGTTGCCAAGTATTTCTTTTTATATCATAAGTTCACAAGTAGTAAATATTAACCCTGGAAATGAGTCACAAATCCTTACAGGTGACGACTTAAATAAGACCTCTTCAGGAAGGGAACCGATTCCACCGTCTTGTGTTACACAATTTTATATTTCCTATGGCAAAGAACCCTTAACATTATTTCGTCTCTTTTTTCTTTAATAAAATTCTGCTAACAGAATTTTCTATACGATGCAATGGCACACAAATGTTACACTTGCCTGCTCCGAAAAAAAAATGGAGCACCATCTCGTAATTTCGTTGTCCATAAAAACGAGAGGTTCGGACTAGAATAAGCTGATCCAACATACCACAGCTAAGCTAAAATATTTATGTTATGTGGTAGGATCTCGGAGGAATTGTGCTCTAAATATGTTTTCCTATCCCTGGGAAGAAAACTATTCCTGCCGTGGATACACATGAAACGGACGGACGGAAAGATATAAATTGGAAAAGCTTTTGCCTTTTAGTTTCATCTGAAGTTGCTGCTTGAATTCCCTCGGTGCCAGAATGCAATTTCCAAGTGTATACCGGCCATAAGTGTATAAATTCCAAGGTATATTCCTGCTCGTAGTTATTGAATTTGAAATTCCATTGATGATAGTGGTGTGTGCCAGAGGAATTTTGTTGCACTTTTACTGAAATGTGGACCACAAAAATTTTCAATTAAAATATTGAGAAAGGCGGTAAAATTGCTTTTCCTATAGATGGAAATGCGAATATACGCCACGTTTTAATAGAAATGGTGGGAGGCTGTTGCCAGGACCATTAATTTCTGCCCTTTACTGTGTGATTGATTGGATGAGAGGATTTGGCTCCACCAACTGAAGAATCTTGTGTGAAATCCCGAATGAGTGGTGATCAAAACTTTTTGCCTGCAAATCAAATTCCACCTGACTTGTTTTGCTGGAAAAGTGCACCCGCATTTCACAATCTTCAACTCGAATTCATGCATGACTGGACGTGAAAAGTTTTAACAGGGCTGAAAATGGAGATGGCTTGAAAGGGATGAAAGAAACTCGAGAAATCGAAGTTCAAATTGGAAAGGATTTTTCTCGCATAAAAATATCTGGATTTAGGTTCATTAATTTTTAATATCTGATTTCACAACTCCAACAAATTTTCCTACCCAGCCTTCATTAACGCAAGCTCGTAGTATTTTTAATCCTGTTTTTATAAAAATCCTTTTTTACCCTGTTTAAATTTACCAGATTAATTAACGAGTATACTACGGGTTATTTCTGATAAACTTACATACCACCCCCTTCTAATACATGTTTTGGGTTCATGCCTCGAAATTAAAGTGGAGTTCAAGAGCTATTTGGAGACGATGGAGGTTTTGTTTTTATACAGCGGGTGTGATAGATTTCCAGTAATCGGAGTATTTTTAATAATAACATTTTTTATCTACTTAGGCACATTATTTGTAAAACTTTATAAAAAGAAAATATTCTAAAAACGCAGCACCAGCCTATCAAGGCACGAAAACTAATACAAAACTACTTAGATAAGAAGGCGCAAAACCTGCCATAGAAGTAATACCAAAAGGCACATTAAAAGTTAGTATAAAAACACTAACACTAACAGAAAACAGTAACAATGTAAGGTTAAAGTAATTTATTCCAAAAAAAAATATACATGAAAACATAAAAAATCAACTTTCACATCAGAGTATCTTAGTAATCGGACGGTTAACTGTAGGTTACTCACTTATTTACCCCCGCAATCACGTTCAAATCCACCCCAAGATGAGTACGCCATCCAACCAGATCGGAACACTCCGGGGGTGTTATGTACAACAAGATATCGCGGAGCGCCTGTATTGTAAGTGTGCTGAACGGTATGTGTGTTGGTCAACTTAACATGAAAACGTCCTCTAACTGATCCACAAGATTATTGGTGCTTAGTCTTCGGAACCAATCCCATGCCGTCCTTGTGTGCTGTGTACTCGTGCAATGCAATCCCCAAAGGCGTTAATGACATCTCCCAGGACTATCATCCGATCTGATGGTGTGCCTTATACCGCGAACCTTCGAAAACTGTTCGTACTTCATTCTAGTTGAGATGGAATGCTAGAAAAGGAAAGTCAAATACAAAAAAAATTATTATAAGTAAACAATATTCAGAATATAACAAAAGAAAATTAAAATAGAAATAAGAAACAACAATATCAATTATTTAACAAGAAAGGAATTCTGAAAGAAAAAGAAAGAGCGCTCCCCAAAGCTTGAGATACATCTCGGAATTAAGATCTTTTATAGTGTCTGTCTGGAAGGTAAATTTTTAAAGATATGACGGCTCTTGGCAATTTATGAGTTTATGCAAAAACCTCAACATACAAAGAATCAGGTACTCCTCTAACAAGGGTAGTTGAATAAGCAGATATGTGGCTGTTAGGCGATAGTCTGTAAACATGGCTACAACTTGGAGTTTGTTACAATGCCGAAATGTTTTACGCAATCGGCATAAGCAAGCCATGAATTATTCACCAGAACTGATGGCATGTTTTCAGAATGGATGTCGATTCTATAAACAGGCAAGCATAAAGATTTAATAAGGTTGAGAAACAAGCTATTCTCTGAAGTCCATTCCTAGATTCCTTTAAGATCATCGTTTGTTGCTTATCTATAACCGTACGTCGTTAGCATACATGTACAGAAAGTCATCAATTTCGACATACAGAAGGTTATTACCAAATAGGCAAAAAGAAATGGTCCAAGTTTGGAACCCTGAGGCACACCGCAGTGGAAGAGGTTAAATCTTTTCACGAACTGTACTCGTCCCTGCAAGAAGCCTTTGATTAAGTTGACGATTGAAGAAGAGAATAGAAATTTTCGTGATAGCTTGAAAAGCAATTTGGGATTAGAGTGGATAGTGATGATGCTGGGAAGCTTGTTCTAAAATATTTGTTCAGTTCGTTCGGGTCGAAATTCATTGTAGGTGAGCCGCGACCGAAAATGCCCAGATTATGTAAAGCTCCTTGCGAATGGGAGTTAGTCTGAGATTATAGCTTGCATAAAGAAAATCATGATCGAAGTTGCTTCGAGGATTGATTTGATTGATATGATTGAATTGAGACGGGTTTGCTGTAGATGACAGAACAGAGGCGAGCGTTTAGTATTTTTTTGGTGTGTGCAACTTGCGAATTCTAAGGGTTAGTCTTTGTTTTTATTTGTTTAAAACAGAATCCGCAAGAGTATCTTAATGGAAATGTACACTATTCTTCTCATTCAGTTGTAATGGTTACGAAAAATCAAAGAAGTAAGTTTGAGTTACTACAAAAAACATCGTTACAAGACGACAGAGAATGACTCTATATTACTTGTGACTGTGAACCCAATTAAAATAATGTTGAAAATCTTTAATCATTTTTAAAGAGTTGTTTTTCCCCAAACCTTCTTTTCACGTAGATTTATGTTCCAGAAAATATAACTTTTCTCTGATTATTATTTACCACATGAATATTAATTTCGCAAAATTTAAGGCTTGTTATTTTTTCAGAAGTCGGTGATAAAATTGTATAATAAGCCTAGAGAAGTTTCCAACTTAAAAATTCATAAAAGTTTGAATATACACATTTTTCTTTTCACGAAATTCTATGCAAATTTCGTCAGTAAATTAATCAGGCAACTTTTTAGCGGACAATTTTCCCAGGTATAAACAACTTGGTCGCGCAGTAATGTAAATTAAATTTGAGAGAAATTCCAGTACAGGTAATTTTGTTAATTTTAAAAAATGATAAAAGCGAAACATTTTCACCAGCGAAGACAGGGATGAATAATTCTATGCAACGAAAATAATTTAAAAAAAAAAACGAAAGAAATTCACATTAAATCCGGCATACCAATAAACTTTTGTTGCTATTGTTGGTTTTAATTAAAATATCCCAAAAACCCATAACCATTCAAATAGTTGTATAGGGGTGTTGAAAATGAATTCATTTTATTGTCGGACTGTCTGAAATGTGAAAATGCTATAGGTTTAAACCCTTTCATGATTTTGAAATTCCGGAATTCGGTCTGCAATAGTGCGAATAGTTTCCATTCATTCGATTCAGTTAAGTTATTAAAGCGTGTAGTTTTCAGGAATCTGCAATTGTTAAAATTAATTCCTCGGAAATTATTTAAATCTTTGCAAATAATGATTGGTAACCACAGTAGTGTCGGCTGGTTTTACACGCAAAATGGAGGAATAAATTAAGTGACACCGTACCACATTTCGTTTTTGTTTTAATTGGTTTAAATTTGGTATGTTAAATATGTTGTGCACATTGGTCCAATTAAAACACCATCCAAATGATTTTATTAAATTACTTACAAGTTAAAAGTTTCAGTTTAAAACTGAGAAGAGATGAATATGCCTTTTGGAAAGTATTCTTTTTTTTTCTTTGGGATCCCAATTGCAACCTACCTGCCTTTCCATTTTTTTTTTTGGTATTATACTTTAAAATGCATTTTATGACAGCAAATCTAATTTTCTATCCCAGTTGCACAGCACAGTTTCATAGTACTTTTATTATTATTTAATTTACATATTTTGTAACAAAATTTTATCGTGACTCCAGAGATATTTCAATAATTTCGGAACACTCGCAATACGATTTTTCTGCTAGTTCCACAAAAGCTCTGAAAATTAAATAAAAGCCTTTTAGTTGAGTTGACTATTTAGTGAAATTTTCGACTTAAATAAGCTCTTTGAAATGATAATTATTAATTACAGTCAATCCACGGTACTCTTCCAGACGGATTAAATTATATTTACCAAAGCTCCAAATGTACAAACAGAATACTGATGAAAAGCTTTAAGAGAGCGATGCTTTTGATTCTTTATGCCAATTACTACTGAAAAATTGATATAGTTTACTTGGTTAGACCGTAAAATGTAATTAAAATCCGTGGATGGGGTTACCTGAATTTATATAGAGACTGTCGCTCTAATGGAAGCTGGGTGAGCCACTTCTTTCTCACTGTACGATTGTTTTATTTCCTTTGCAAGCCTCAGTATTTACAAAGTAAGCACATGTATTTGGTTATGTGGTGGGGTATTGCACGTGCGGGCATATCGAACTTTCCCTGCAATACAACCTAAATAGTTCTAGACTTGATTCAAAAAATTTCCTGTATTTGGTCGATGAATCAGATCCCAGTAGGAAATCGAGCCAATGATGAATATGGTAATAAACAATCTCATCGAAGAATAATAGTATTCGCTAGCATCAATGACATGGTAATGCAAAGGGTAAGGTAAGAGAGAATCTAATGACAGGGTAATGGAGAAGGTATTGTACGAAAAAGTTTACGTGTTGGTGCTCATTTGTGCTTGCTACTTTATTTCGAGCGAATATTCTAAGGTATTTATCAAAATAAAAGAATAAGATAGAAACAATTGAATATTTAAATTAAACCTTACTGTTACACTTACATTTTCTTCAACAAATCAAGAAAAGAAGTAATTCATCCTTTTCTAATGACATCCCTGTGTGGAAATTTGTGGTGTTTGGAATGTGTAGTAGTGTATATATGTTCACTACCTTCATTAATGATGTAATGAATACATCTTCTACTGGGATACGATTATTCCCAAAGTTTTGAGTGATATAATAAAACGCGCAATTCATTTTAGAAAAGGCTAAAATTGTCAACAAGTCTATTTGAATATTTAACATAAAATTCCTCCGTAATAAAAAGCACTCTATAAACATTCATAGCCCAATAGAGAACAAACAACCCACTTCTTGTGTTGCTTCAATGAGTGAAATGATGTCACTTGCTACAAAAAACCCTTATCATGAAAAAACCATTTGAATTTGATGTTATAATGTAAGTCCTTAAATTTTAATATGAGACCTGAAATGTGGATATTTGCTACGGTTGGAAGTCTGTAATTCCGTAGTTAATAATATTCTCCCCGAGGAGATAGTTATTTCTTTGGTAATTAGACATTATATTAGATTTACCACGTAATATTCAGGGAATATTAAAAATTCTTGGAAAAGATGCTTTCGCCTCAAGTCAATCTAATCTAAATGAATCAGAACAGGATGGGGTATCACGTTCTTAAACATCCGTAGCACTCTCTTATCACAGGTAGTAAGCCTTCATGGAATCCCATATAAATAATAATATTAATGATGTTCCAGGCAGACGTGACGCTATAATCTCAGCCTATGAAATGAAGGCTTCCACTCACCTGAATGATAAGGGGTAAGTGAATTAAGTTGGTGGTATGCTGGTGCTTTATAATTACAATTTGCTCGGAAATTACTGTAATCATTTTCAGTTCTCTTTTTTCATGACGACACCAGGTAGGTTTCCATGTTTACTGGGGAGTTTAAGTGGAAGTTTAATCTCCTTTTTATGAGTAGATACCGTTGCTGTACACTCTGCCGTGAAATCGTGTCGAATTAAGCCCTCTTAGCTTAAAGGATTGCATTTTATGTGGTTTTTCGTGGAAGTGGCAAGTTTTCTTTATTTTAATCCTTTTTCATATAAATTACATGGAAAATGGTTAGTTGGCGCGGGAAACAATTTTGTTAAATGTGATGTTTGGTTTAATCTGTTGAATTATAACATATGTTTCCTTGAATTTTGTATAAAATTGTGTAGGTACCAGGGAATTATATATGCTTTTCGGGAATAATGTATTAATGCACCTTTTATCTGTTACAAAATAGTAGATTAGCCTAAAAGCAGAGGATATTGTTTTTATAGGCTATAAATCACATATCATACCTTAACAATTTTTTGCAGAACTAGTAGGTATATTCTACATACGGTTCATAACTACTGAAGAGAATGTTTAAATTTCATATTCCAAGAAAATACATAAAGAGGACGCATGCATTTAATGAGCCAAAAGAATTAATATATCCCATGCAATAGCGCCCTTTCTGAATCTAGTCTTTGCTCTTGCCTGTATCGTTTCCGATATGATGTGATAGGATTTTCTCCATCGTTGATAGCGAGCAAATATTTTTCTGACCATTATAGTGTAGCGTGTCTTTTTTCCCGGAATTTTGTCGATGATGTTCCACCGTACAGCTTCCTGGGAGAGTACCAGGTGTTCTATAATTCGG
Source organism: Dasypogon diadema (assembly GCA_006980735.1). Taxonomy (NCBI): domain Eukaryota; kingdom Metazoa; phylum Arthropoda; class Insecta; order Diptera; family Asilidae; genus Dasypogon; species Dasypogon diadema. The sequence goes on from QYTT01079747.1 coordinate 7,951, forward strand.
CCAAGATTAGAAGTAGTGCTTGTTTTGTTAACACGATTTATTTTACAATGTTGGAGGTAGACCATCATCGATGTCTCCAGCTTTTTCACCAGGCAGTACTCTGAAAGAGGTTGTTATCTTTATTCTGTGTAGCACATTTTTATTTTCCCCTTTTTTATTGTATACATTCCCTCCACAGGGAGATTTCATGGAACGATACTAAGTAAAATTAAAGCAATAATGCAGAAAGAAATGGTATAGTTTTTTTATGGTATAGTGTTATTTGTCGTAGTAGTATTTAAAAGGTGGTAAATTAGTCCTAAAGGATTACTTTTTTCCGTGAGATTGTTTATCATCTCAGAAGTGGGCACGTAATTTCAACTTACTAATATTTTGAAACAAGCATAGAAGTGTCGTCCCATTACCATGCCACATATCTTAGCTAATAGACTAGAATTTCTTTTAAACACAGAATAAAATTTCTTCTTCTAGAGCTTTTCCCCCTTTCCGAGGACACATCCAATCTCTATTCGAGATAGAACCATTTTCCTCTTTGCATTCGATAAAACTTGATCTAGATTTTGAATAATACTTTTGAAGCATACTCCCCTCCACGAATCCAAGAGATTTAATCTGCAAAGTAAAGAGATAAAAAAAGAGAGCATCTGATAATACTCTTGCTTTTTTCACCATCCTTTTAAAGGATGCTCATGCTCCGTATTCACGCCCTTTGAAAAAATTCTAAAGCTCAAATTTAAATTTTGCTCAGTTCTATCTGAATCCATTCCAGATTCCATAGCCACCACCGCTGAAAGGAGTTATGTCAAGCTGTCAGCTTTCTGCCGCACAAACAATCTGTACTACAACTGTACAGGAAAAATTATCGCGAAAGTTTTCCTTGGTTAAGTGCTTCCTAATTAATCATGGGGGGGAGTGAATTGAAAGTTCCTAGGACAGTTCAAAGTCATGTTTAATGATTGGTTACTAATGCTAATGCAGACAGAATGTCCTTTTTGGTTTGTAGAGATTTTAACTTTTCTTAGGCTTTAAATGTGCTTTGAATGGACTAAGACTAAGGGAAGTGAAATAGAGCACATCTTGGTATCGGATTTTCCTTGAAAAGGAAGAAATTTCAAAAGAACTATTTCAAAATTTCGATGTATGATGAATCATGAAATTCCTTTGAACGTAAATCTTGTTAATTACTTTTTAATAAAAGGAGTTCTGCACTAATGGATTGCTGTTGTTTTTCCAGAAAATTTTTCATATGGAAACTGCTTCACTTGTATTGGAGTCAAAGGGGTCTTTCCTAAATTTAGCCTGAAATATTCTTAATTACATGTCTTTGAGGTTGGTGGGTTGGGAATTAAGTGTATTTAATTCCTGTTGGGATTTTTGCACAAAAATAAATCTCGCTTACTTTGCTGGAGGTTTCCTGGGGTGAACGTTAAAGTGGAATTAACTTTGATTTTAACATCAAAAGAGATCTGCAAGAAAGGTACAAAGTCGGGTTGTAAAATGAATTATAGCATTGGACTAGTAATTTTGAATAAGTTCTTTTTCTAGTGAAGTTCGATGGCGTCTTTGGTTGGACATGTCTACTCTATAGATGCCTTAAAATTGATCCTTTGAGATGTTCTTATCTCAAAATTTGGAGTGAGAGTGAGACTGAGAGTTCTTCAAATATGAGAGAACTTTTTGCATCGTGGTCAGAAATTGATTGAAGAGATAAAGGTAGCAGTGGTGTAGCTGTTTTATAAAAGATCGCCTTAGAGTTGGAATAATGAGTTTATTGTCCACTCCTGTTGTTAAGTTTTATTTTGTGAAAGTAATACAGGAGTTGAAAAGTGCATCGTAGGCGCAATTTATCGTTCACTGCATTGAGGAAATTTAGAATTTTTTTTCAAAATAACGTGGGAATATGAAAACGTTTCAGTAGGAAGCGTAATTTAGTATAATTTTACTGGAAATCAAAATTCCCCCTTATGTTTTATTAAATTTTCTAAACAAAGTTAATTGCCAAAAATATCTTAAAATCACGGATCACGGTTAGCAAGGTATTCTTTAGTTAACTTAAGAGTTCCAACAGAAGCGGTGTCCTGGCAAATAATTTCCCTTATTTTTTTTCAAAATATATTCTGTAATCGTATTATATTCTTGAAGAGACATTATAAATAGGGTGATTTGTGAGACACAATCTTTTTTCAATCTTCTCAGTTAAAAACAACAAAACAAAACTCGAAAACAGATTTTTACCCAACCCACACAGAATATAAAAATAACAATCTTTTTATATTAAAGAAAAAAAAAATGATAACAGGACCAAACAAACAGCTATCCAAAAGGTTTCCTCCCTCATTCTCTTTCAAATTTGTTTTGAGCAAATCTGATAAGTCCCATAAAGTCCTTTTGAATTCCGAAAGTATACACAGACGACTAGTGAAAGATGAATAAGTCGTAAAATGTTGAATTTGAAAAGGGCATTTGTAAACAAGTCTTTTCTTGGAAGAATTGTGATAAAGAGCACTTGATATCTCTTGGCATTGTCAGAAATATCAATACAGTCCTATATTATTTATTCATATTAACAGGACACTTGAGTATTTCTCAAACAGCAAAAAAAAGTCACTTGATTTTGAGATATAATTAAAAAATTACGTCTGAAGACGGGATTACTGTGATACGATGATTTTTTCTATGCGGCGAAAAGTGAATAAAAGCCCCTTTTTTTCTTATAAACGTGTTTAATATTCTATAAATCTCCTGAAGGATATTGTTTCAAAACAATTGTCAATAATTAAATATTTGTGTGGATACGAAAGGAACCTGAAACGAATCCTGTAGCCGATTTACATGTCCAACAATAGGAAATACTCTGAGTGAAATAGTGCGGAAAATAAAATGGAGTAAAATTCTTCGAACTTCATAATTTTCCAATCGACCAAGTCGACTGGAATTTATTTTGTTGATTTTTTTTTTCTGAAATAATCAGGACGTATAAAATGGGCTCGGAAATTTGATTTTATTGGTTTATTGGAGCCGGATTAAAATATGAATTTCTGAAGTGTCATGGAAAGGGTTCACTGGGGTTCAAGAAGGAAGTACATTCAACTGCTCAGGAGTTTTACTTGCTATGAGCGGCGTAATGTAAAAATTTTTGGTGATAATTGAATGAAAATTTTTTCAAACAAATTTAAAATAATTTTACTTTGACTTTTAGGGTTATAGAGAGAAAAATTTTCATGCTACTAACGCTATACTTCTTCATGTTCCCAAAATTATTATCTTTAGCTTTGTGAATTCCTTAGTGGCAGAAAAACAAAAAAATATTATCACTAATATATCAAAAAGATCGCAACTCCAAAAATCTCAACGAGTTTGATGTGCCTCAATGGCTTGAGTCCATCAAAACTCCATATATAACGTTTACCAAGAGAGATTTTAGGGTATTCTGCGTTAACCTTTTCAAGTCGTTCCCATCAACATTTTCATGTTCTCCACATCAAAATGACTTTATTGTGTTGTGCCACTTGCTTCAGGGCATTCAGGCCGTCTTTTACAAATTTCGTCCGATAGTATAACTCTTTTGGCACCACGCATGCACGCATACTTTTATCGATGTTGTCGAGGTCCTGTATTTAGGACCATAAATCCTTATGCCTATTTGTCCTTCCATCTTTGATCTAGCTGGAGCACAGATAGAGGCAAGAAAAGAGAAGACCTAATACCTTAACGTAAGGAAATACAATAGTTAATTAAATCTCCAAAAGGAAATAC
>QYTT01079747.1:11726-58623 GCA_006980735.1 Dasypogon diadema
AAAATAATTTGACTTTGACTTTTATACCCTAGACAGACAGAGTCCTAAATCACGATAATTCGTAATTTGGGCCCATAAATCACGATAAATGGGTGATTTCGAGCTAAATCATGATACGAAATTACGTCAAATGTTGGCTGATTTAGCTTTGAAATCACGATAATTTCTAAATCAGAGCCAACTATATGTGAAATTTGTATTTATCTTTTGTAATTTCTTGCTGTCAAACATGCCAAAAAGATTTCAATCTCTCACATTTTTGAATTTACCAATTGCCAAAGAGATCTTTGAATAGTTTTCCTCAATTTTATTAGAAATAAAGATTTTTGGTGATGTTGTACTGTTCTTATCATATGTTTTCTTTTTACAATTGAGACACAACGCGTCAAAACTCTACAGTGAAATCACAACCAGCTGTCAAAGGTCAGTGTGTCACATTGTAATTTGATTTCGAAATTACGTGAGATTTATTGTGATTTAGAACTCTGTCTGTCTAGGGTATTAGGGTTATAGAGAGAAAAATTTTCATGCTACTAACGCTATACTTCTTCATATTCCTAAAATTATTATCTTTAGCTTTGTGAATTCCTTAGTGGCAGAAAAACAAAAAAATATTATCACTAATATATCAAAAAGATAGCAACTCCAAAAATCTCAACGAGTTTGATGTGCCTCAATGGCTTGAGTCCATCAAAACTCCATATATAACGTTTACCAAGAGAGATTTTAGGGTATTCTGCGTTATCCTTTTCAAGTCGACTTTGTTGTGTTGTGCCACTTGCTTCAGGGCATTCAGGCCGTCTTTTACAAATTTCGTCCGATAGTATAAATCTTTTTGCACCACGCATGTACGCATACTTTTATCGATGTTGTCGAGGTCCTGTATTTAGGACCATAAATCCTTATGCCTATTTGTCCTTCCATCTTTGATCTAGCTGGAGCACAGATAGAGACAAGAAAAGAGAAGACCTAATACCTTAACGTAAGGAAATACAATAGTTAATTAAATCTCCAAAAGGAAATACCGATTCAATACGCAAAAATAACAACTTCTTCTTCCAAATAAATCTCGTAAGCTAGTACGAAGCTATTTCTGTAGTTTCTCGGCATTGTATGTTCCACATCACCCACATCGTCTCCAATCTATTATAATTATTTACTTCACATATTTCGACTAATTTGCTTGTTTAAACCACATTTCCTAAGCACTTCCCCCAAACATCCCGAAACCATACGCGTACACGTGTTCACCGGAGGAGAATTTGTCTAAGCTTCAATAGCAATTTATCAAGACTTCGCGATTTAGTCCTCCTTCCACTGGATTTGATTTCTCCACGGTTATTACATGCTTTGGGCGAACCTGTGCATACGAAAATTACTGCATAAATTTACCTAAATTTCACATGCGGGTGGCGGAAAATGTGAAAATTTACGTAAAATATGGTCGCATTGATCATTTGAGGAAATTTGTCTCATGAAAATAAATTAGGGCGGGGATTTATTTATGCCTCTTCTGGGTCACATTTTTGGAGAGCAATGTATTTGAAAAGAAGTACTTTTGAGGATTGTTGAGGACCATAAAACACACCGAACACATTCATCCATTTGCGGACTTGTGTTGGTATATCTTTGCGTTAGTACTTTTCAGGTTTTATCGTCCAAGCAGAAATTTTATAATTTTCCTCTTTGATGCCCACAAGGATTGAAAATAACTCTGGCTTTGAGCTGCCTTTGATGTTTTTAGATTATCTGAAGAGAGAAATGAACATGTCCGCCTTGATTTTTTGCCAGGCTCTGCCGTCATTCTCCCAAGGCATTGGGTGAAACCTTTCATGCTCAGAACTTAATTCCTGGTACGTCAAAAACGAATCCCTGATTTAAATTCTCTTCCTAACTTGAAAAATAAATCAAATCATATTAAGGAGCAGTTAATTTCCATTCCGTTTTATGCAAGGTAAACAGCTCCCATCAAGCCAAAGAAAGGAAATTCTTTCCCCAAGGAGTTTCTCTTGAATTTTCTTTCCAAGTTTTATAATACTTGCCCGCTGCGCTTTTCTTGGGGGCTGCACACCATTCACCTATAAGGAATTGTAGAATTTAATAGCTGTTGGAAATCTGCTCCTATTTGAAAGTCAAAATAGAAATTCTGAACGTGGATATGAAAAAAGGAGCAACACTTTAATGAAAAGAGTCTCTGGCACTGGAACTTTTGATGTGCTGCCTTTTTCACTTTTTATCAAACTTCTCATCAATTTATAAAAATTTATCGATTCTGTCGAGGTATTGAGGGTATTGATTTTGCTACATTCACTGACTTCCATAATTGGGGTAAAAGTCCGTGTCCTATAAGTAAGCAGTTATTGAACGAGTTCGGAGTTGTTTGGTTAAGTGGTGGACTTGGGATCAATTTCCGCTGTTCTATTTAGCGCTAGATGAATGCTATTTTGCTGAGCTGTTAGTTTCAATACCCGTAAGTGTGTTCATGCAGATTTCTATGTCAAGCATGGTGAAGACCGTAATGTCGTGTAATGGGCACTTATTATGTGTAGAGAGTAGGCTAAATTTGAACGGGTGGTTTAGTTTAATGAAGTATAATATTTTTGTTGAAATCTGGATGTTCATAAATAACCTCATATTGAAGATACAGGGAAATCTTAGATAGATAGTAAAAAATTCTCAATTTAGACAAAACCAGTGGGAGATATTGACATTGAAATCTGTACAACGCGTCGTCTTGTATCGACAAATATAATAAACTCTCTTTCTCGCATATACCAAACTATTAAAATGCTCATTGAAATGTATACAGGACTCCCTGGAAAAGGCTAACGTACTAACTGCCAATTTCGTTGCCAATTCGGTCCTTCCATCTATAACGCAGACCTCATCTGCTCCCGCTGTGTGTGATACTAATCAAGGGCCACTTCATTTCCGCACGCACGAAATCTATAAAAAACAATAGTTGCGAACTTCAAGGCACCTAAAGCCACCGATCTGTTCTATCTGCTTTACTCTTGCAATACAATCTAGATTATACACTTGCACTACTCTTGCAATACAATCTCAATCTATGATTATATGGAAATATGATAGCTAGAGAAATACCCTCGGCTTAGGGATGCCAAATCCAAAGACATTCACCCTTAACTAGTCTTCGTATTTAATTAAAGCATTAAAGATCATTAAGGTACATTTGAGGAATTAGTTATTCGTCGTTTACATTAACAACTAATGGAAATTTAAACATTTATGTGGGGTTAACTGTACAATTCCGGGATTTCATTCGGAAATCCCTCTACTTTCGGTTGAGGGTGTGTATACCATCCCCGCCGACTATTCATGTGCCTTAAGATTTGTTACACACGAGACGTGTGTTGGCTGTAAAAGTGAGTAAATGCCATTTTTAAAGCTACATATACTTTTATAGCTCACGTAAAATTTACTCCCAACACATTTAGTATCCATAAGGAGACATAATCAGGTGCTAAAGTTCAATTCATCTTGCGATATGAATTGACAGAAACAATTTTTCCCTGTTACACGGTGAAAAAGTGGTGAAAAATGGATGCAACATGTGAAGGCATTAAAACTTTTAAGGATTATGCAAAATATCGAGCTAAGTTATTTAGGGTTGTTATTGGTGGAGCAGGAACAACTTATATTCCTGGATTGCTGCAGTCGGGTACAACTTTACACAAATTTTAGGCAGCTGACTACCAGCAGCAAACCATTTCTCCTTCCTGCAAGCATTTTCACTTACATCTGGTGCTTTGTTTGATGCAAAATCAATAAAATGCTCTATGGAACGAAATTTATTGAAAAGTGCATATATTATGGTAGAGTAGCGTAAAATTCGAATAGTAGAATTAAAAGACCAACTTTAGGTTTACGCGGGAACCTTCAGGGAAAAGGCTTACAGAGTATTTTATACAAAGTGCTTGGCAGGGAAATTTAAATTTATTTTATTGCAGCTTTGCGTGAAAATTGCTTTTAACGCGCACACATTAGTTCATGAAAACTAAAGAAAACGCAATATATCAAGGACTACACTTTAATTGCGCTCCAAAATTACTGGGGAATAGGCGACGGAACAGACTAATGCCCCCCTGACAAATGAGGCCAGTAACACGTAAAAATTACACTGTTCATTTGAGTCTTCCGGAAACAGGAATCATCCAGTAATTCAACACAGAGACAGGATATAAAGAGCAGATATATCCAAGGAGGCTTTGAGTGTCAATAAATACGACTATCAGTGATTAGAGAAGAGATAAATGGACAATGAGAAGATTCCACGTATTATCAGAATGAAATATGTTTACATTTATAGACTTCCAGAAGCCTCCTTATCTCCACAGTAGTATTTGTGGCAGGTTTTCATTTATTAGGTTTACTGAGGTAGCAGATATTCTTTAGGATGGGAAAAAAGTAAAATGACACCCTTGAGGAGTTTATTATTATTTTCTTCCATCAGAGAATGTTACAGCAGATCATGTGAAATTAAAGCTATATATTTTAAGATACAGTAAAATCTCAACATATCTTTTGCTGACTTCAGCATTCCTTTTCATAGAAAGATAGAAAGAGTCTATTAAACGAATTAATGTTTTACGTGACAGAATTTGATCCCGGGCAGGAAAACAAGGCTGACTGACTATATCATGGAAATTTTTGATACCGAATTTGAATAGATACGTATGTTCTAAATTCTGGTGTCAGAAGTATTTCAACAGGCGGAGTCATAGCACCGAAAACTGATAAATTGCTATCATGAATAGTGTTAAATCTTTTGAATCCTCAATTGATAAACAATTTAAAAAATTTAAATTGGTCAATAACTACCAAAAGATTAACAAATTTCTAATGTTCTAAATGCTAGAATCGATGAATAGATGGTTCAGTCTTCTAAGAAGTTAGCAGGAATGACAAACTACTTTTATACTCATATTACTGCCCTTGAGACGACGACAGAATCTTTCAAATGTCCACTGTACTAATAAATGGCATTCCCATCATTTTTAACGAGGAATAATACAGATATAAACAAATTAACAAACTTAACAAAATGTGGCTTTGATAGTTCTGCGCCAAATCTGACCCATTCGTATATTTCGTCTGGTGTTCCATAAGGCACTATTCTAGGCCCTCTTATCTTTTTTTTACGTATAAAAGATTTGGCGAAGGAGATGTAGTGTAACAGTGTTTAAATGTATGCCAACGATATACAGAACCCTCTATCTACTTCACTAGGTGATACTGAGCAGAATATCTCTAGGATAGGTCACTATTATAAAACTGGAGCCTATTTTTCTGAGTAATGACACTATTTTTTACTACGTCTCAGTAGACATTCTTGGTTTAACTGTAACTTCAACTGACTGGTAGGTCATACAATTTCCTTCAAAAAAGCCTGAAAATGCTACTATCAGCTTTCATCTGCTTTTACATAACAATACATTACCAGTATGTGGTGTGAAACTGATAAATATTTGCTGTCAAGCGTACTTCTTTTTGTGTTTAATTTATTTTTAAAATGAAATCTAAATTTTTTTTATTTCAAATCAAATTTTTCATTCATTTTATTTGCTTCAATAGATTCAATAATGCCAGAAAAAATATCTTTTTCATAGAAATTTCCATCGAAAAGAAAATCAGAGAAAATTTCGTATCTGCTTGACAACAGCATCTACACAGTTTCAAGAAACGTTGCCTGTGAATAAACTCTGTAGTTTTTGGATGGGGTTTTTCTCATTCTCTGACATAAAGTTCAATAACTGGTTTTTTGTTTGAAAGTCGAAGATAATGGAATTTCAGATCATGCAGTGACAAAGTGCTCACATCAAAGATAAAATTTTTTGAACTACTTCATTAATAAATTGATGACCATGCCTACATTATCATACATTCCCAACATCAATGAATTTTAAAACAGAGATGTAAAGGTAAAAAAGAAGGTTCAACTTAAGCACATAATTTTTATTGCCATTGTAATTTGTTCATTTGTACGCATACGAGATATTTGACTGAGAATTAAAAAACAAATGATTAAGGAAATAAAAATTTCTCTGCATAACTTTGTTATTGTCATTCCCTCTTACCTTACCCTTTAAATTACCATGTCATTGATGCTAGCGATTTCTACTATTCTTCGATGAAATTATTCATTACTGGGTTGGCTTGACTTCCTACTGAGCTATTTTCAAAGAAAACATCGGACCTTTTTTTAACAAAAAAATGTTCAATAGAAGAAGAGTAACAACCAAAAAGGACTATCAAAGCTGCACGAAATTACAAGTTCATGTGATGATGTGACAACGGATGTTTTTCTAAGAGTCTACAAAATGTTTGTTATTACACGTAGAAATTATATACAAATCTACAATGGAAATGGAAGGTTGAAGGTTGTAATCCGAACATTGGAGAATTAGTTCTGACTATACAAATTAAGAAATAGTGTATGGAAAGAATTACGGACCTAGAATGATTCGGATCCTTCGTAATTGTGGCACCACCACAATGTTCAACACTAAAAACAGCAGTTTCAGCTCGTGAAAATCGGCATATCGCAGAATATTTCGATTGCGTAGGATGAAGATTTGTATTGTTTTGTAGTCTAAAGTCTTTCTTTCTTTACTCTTCATATTAAATATGACTTTTCAATCATCTCTCTCTGCTGTGTATAGTATTCAAAAAAGTTTTTTAAAATGCTCCAGCGTGAGAATTTATTATATGACTGCTAGTGTTACCAGACTTCTTCGAACACCCTTTGTTGTAGTTTTACTGTATGAAGAGGAAAGTAAGGCATGAATTTTAATCTACGGCGGAAAAGGTAGCCATTTATCGAAAAAAATCTAATTTTAGCCGATTTTTGTTTTGTACTTTGTAAAAAGGAATTCAGAAATGAAAGGATCCGAATAATTCTAGTCTAGGCGATAGCCATAGTTGTTAAAAATATCCAGGCAAAGTTTCATTAGAATTGGATATCTACTTTTTTTTTTTGAAATCGTAACAACCAGTCTGCAAAATGCGGTTTCGAGAAATATACGTTTAATGTTTTTCTTTCAATTTGCATGCGGATATAAATTTTTAAAATTACTCACTTTCAATTGGCAAGTCCTTGACCATATATTGGACTCTTCTCTTCTGTGTAGTATTACTTTAAGATCTTTCTGTCCTTGTTTCTTGAAAAGATGTACCGCTTTTGTTGCATGTAGAATAATGTAATATGGTGTTGAATCCTTCGTTAAATATGGAAATTGCCACATATGTCGCTATTAGAATAGTTTTTGTGCAATCATGCAAATGTTTTGGAGAAAATCTTCAAAGGAGAGAGTTGAAGCTTCTATTATTATTTTTTTTGAAGACTTCGATGCAAGTTATCCGAAAAAAGCTCATCATAGATACGTGTGATTGCTTCCAAAACAGTGTCAATCAGTGACAGTCTAAAGAATTCTCAGCTCCTGCATGATGCCACTTGCACCAATTGTCACTTATATCGACAATATTATGGTTCGGCGTCTGTAGAACTCATCATTCCGCCGAATACTAGCTAATCTGTAATAGGTAATTATCCTCTTTCTTATGAACAATTCCTGAACAATTTACGCTAATTAAGTATAATCAGATTTGTTGGCTTGTTACATCCTTCTAAGCGTTACCTACTTCGAACTTAATTGTTTGCCATGATTTCTCTAAATTCTTCATCAGCTTTATCATTCCATTGTTCTGTAATGAAAACAATAAAATTCAATATAATCCACGTCATTTACAATAAGACGTACTCATCAGGATATATAAATATTTGAGGATAGACGCTGAGCAGGTGGTTGCTATGAATGAGGTACAAATTGCATATTAAAATCTACATAGCATATTTGAACAGGTGGTTTCTATTCTTTTGTATAAAAGCCATCATGTGCCTCGCCAATACTCAGTATTCTCCAGATCTGTGTGTTGTATCTGAAAAGTAAAATGAAAACTTTGACTATTTGTGTTTTTGGGCTTCAGCTTGCCTTAACAACTCTGGCACGACCATCACCATTCTTGGAATCTCTCGGGGATCTCTCTTACGATGCAGGTAATCTTTGCACGTGAGTGCATATTTCAATGTTGCATGAAATCGCATTAGAAAATATCGTCGGCCTACAAGCAAAAAATCTCAATATTAAGAAAAATTGATTTAGTGCCTTCTACTTGTAGACCCACGATATATTGCATGCTTTAGTATTCATTTTATGCCTGACACTTAAGTTTTTCACTTTTAGTTTCAACTGGGAATAATATCACTGAAAAATTCTGTACATGGATTAATGCACATATTTCAGAATTGCAAACAGATGCAGATCCCTTGATCGTAAAAATAAATCAAACTTTCTTAGAATACGCTCATACACTGAAAAACATGGAAAAGGATAAGCAGAAAATGCACGATTCTTTCAAGGAGAAAATTGAAAATAGTTCCCACAAAAGTATTCAGGATATTTCAAATCTTACTGATACCCTTGAGCAAGGAGACCAGACCAAAGAATGCATGGATGATATACTGGAAGTAAAGACGTCTACTCTCAACGAAATCAACGAATGTGAAACAAGTCGAACTGCTAAAGGACACAATATTTTGCTAAAATTGAAGCAAGCTCAAGAGACTTTAACGGAAAAGGTCCTTGTACCCATCCGGTATTTGGAAAATTGTAATAAGAATGTCGCACTACCCCAAATCCCTGAATGTAATGAACGTAAAATTAACTTATTCGTGGAAGACCTTAAAGTTATCACTGGTGATCTGCGAGCCGCTAATGCGAAGGCTGCAATTGAATTGGCTGAAACAGGTGAAGATGCACGGATTTGCATGGAAGTTGTAGTTGATGTGAACTCTGCTTTGATCTTGGAATATTCTGATTGTTCCTACAAACAAGAAAATTAGTATGTTATTGCAAAATTTCGCCACTTAAGAAATAAACAATACCTGTAGAGGTGTAAATGATTTTGAAGCATAAACTCTTGTGTTTTATTTTCGAAACGTTAGTATCCCTGTAATGCCTCCTCCCATTTTTCTCCGCCACAGCTGTGTATAGTAACATAGGACATACCCTAAGCCCTAAGGCATGGCTGTAAAATTGTTTGCATATGAGCTTAAGTACTGACATGGTGTAATAGACAGTCTAGTTTATTTCTAATTTGGAGATCCTGGGTTCAATCCCGTGAAATCACGTTTATGGAGGGATTATTTCTGTTAAAATTGAGATGCTTATCAGTTGAAATGAAAAAGTTCTTTACAAACAAGAGGTCATAAAATTGATTGGTAGTTTTTTTTTTCAAAGTCCTCTCTCCCAACCATTTCTCTAGGCTACCCGATAATAGTAAAAACAGAGCTACGGTTCTGTAGAATTTTGCCACTTGTAACCGATGATATGCTACATGACTGGTATTGAAAAACTGATGTCTTCAAGAGTCGATATTAGGGGTGTCTATACAATCTAGATTACAAAATCCTTTTCAAAGTTTCAGAATCGAAGTTAAGTTCTGTGATCTGCAACATCCCTTGCAGTGTGTTCACTAGGAATATCTATAGCAATGTTCCGGTAACTAAGCATAAGAGTTCGGGCGTATAAAGCTTTATTAACTCAATACCAATATTTCGACATACTTTCTCATACTGTCTGATCCCGATTCATAGAGATAGTTAGATTCATTTATAGAGGGAAAATGTCGTCTTTTATCCTATTTTGTCAGGATATGAGTCATGATTGCTTTTATCAGCTTTGTTTTGTAATTTGTCGTTGGAGTGAACCTTGATGCATCTCTGGGTATTGAAGGAACTTGCAACTGCTCTGATATTATATTGATGCACGTGCACAATCTGTCGCTATTCCTAACATAAAAAGAGGATTTTTCTGTAGATTGTGCTGTTGCTGAACAGTGGTATACCAGTGAAAAGAAATTAGGGAAGAGAAGATTGTGAAATTTTATCCTGACAAATGTTGTAAGTGAGCAACAATTTTTGGCATAAAATTATTACTATGCAATATCCCAGTGGCTTTGCAAGTACAATAAATTCTTGTGAATAAGATTGCCTCAACTACTGGTGCTGGATAAATCGCCGTATCCTGATGTATGGTATTCGAAGTCACAAAAACAGGAGAGAAAATCTGCAGATGTGCGCCTCAGCTCGTTCGGCCACGGACGTGGGTATGCCGAAAATTTACCATATTAAAAAGCCAAATGATAAATGCAGAATTGGGCTGAAGCAGTGCAATGGGACGCATTTCCAGAGGCACCCTGCAAGGAGGAGTACTATTACTTAGGCTGTGACTGTTGGTTGCTCTGTTCTGGAAGGTAGCACTTGAAACCAAAATTGGAACAAAAAATGCATATATATCTGGAAATTCACACCCTTTTTCAAGAACCTCCTCCCGATTTACGATTCAGTTTGTCGATTGGATGTGGACGCACAAATATAAATCGATTAATATTCACAAGATCAATTCTACCAAACGTTTCATTCGATTTTATAAAATTGGAGGAAGAGGAAACCCCCTTTGGGCATGTTAGAAATTCAAATTCATGGTAGTGTTTGCAAATGTGAACAACCATTAGTGACAAGTTGGTGGTAGCTAACGAACAATCAGAGAAATCTATCATGCCAGAGAAAAGGTGGAAACACCACCTGATTTATACTAAACAACATAGTTGAAGACATGAAGAAAGAGTAACGTAACTACGCTAGAAAAACTTCTATGGTTGCTGTATAACGAATATGTTGCCAAGTGTACTACTGTAGTCAGTTTATTGAACCAACACGTGTGTTTCTGCTAACACCTGTTCGAAATTTGTTTTATTTCTTCTTTAAACATTATTGCAGTAAAATAAATGAAAAAAAAAATTCAGTTTTCAGTTTTCATGGAAACTAAAATTTCTATTGATTTAACTTTTTTCACTATTTATTTTTAATACCGTTACTCTTAAGAGATCATTCAGAATAAAATATATTAGAAAAACGTTTTCTATCTTAAAAGTTTCATAGAAAATGAAAAATGCTTCCAAGAAAATTTTGCATTTGCTTGGCAAATGTTGCTAATAATTCTAATAGAAGCATTTTCAGATTTATATCTCTTTTCACACGTAACTTGCCAGATATTAAATATTTACTTACTTACTTTTACTTTACAATGTACTCATCAAGGTTTCCAAGCTAATAGAGGGCAAATTTGTGCTGTGTCAATGGATTTTTAATAAAATATGATTTAAAATATATTTAAACAGCTGTTTTATATTGCTGCAAATTCTTTTGTATAAAATTTGTATAAAAGTCACCTCAGGACTTGTTGATCTTCAGTATTCCTCATTCTTGTGTACTGTGTGCTATCTATCATATCTAGAATGAAAATTTTGTTTATTTGTGCTTTCGGGCTTCTACTTGCCTCACCAATTCTAGCCAGACCATCATCATTTTTGAAATCCCTTCCGGATCTCTATCATGACACAGGTAATCTCACACGTGACTACATACACATAAAAGTTGCATAAAACAGCATTACCAAATACATATATTACTTTCTTTAATATTCCATTTTCGATTGAGGCATTCATGTTCTTCACTTTCAGTCTCCACTGGGGATAAAATTGCTGATGAAGTCTCCACATGGATTAACTTACATATTTCCGGAGCACAATCAAATGCAGATCCTTTAATCAAAAAAATAAATCAAAGCCTCTTGGAATATGCTAACGCCATAAAAAACGAGGAAAAGGACAAACAGAAAATGTACAATTCATTCAATGACGACATTGAGAGCACTTCTCGCAAATATATCGCTCTTATTTCAAATTTACCCGAATTTCTTGAGGAAGAGGACAATATTGAAGAATGTATGAACCATACTCTGAATCTAAAGGATTCTGGTCTTGAAGAAATCAATGACTGTGAAAACAATGCCACTATTAAAGGATACAATATTTTGATAAAATTAAATACTGTTTCAGAAACTTTAACGAAAAGGGCACGCATACCTCTCAAATATTTGGAAAAATGTAATAAGGATGTGGAACTTCCAAAGATTCCTGCATGTAATGAGCGAAAGATTAACTTATTTATTGAAGATGTTCAGGACATCACCAGTGATCTGAATAGGGTCAAAATACCGAAAACGACAGCTCAGTTTCGTCAAATAAGTGAATATGCTCTAATTTGTATGCACAATGTGGTTGTATCAGCCAAGATTTCCATTCGTGAAACTTGTTCAACTTCCGCATAAAAAATTTGTAATATGCTTTTTTTATTTTGCTAATTAAGGAGTGGATAGTCGATATCTGTAAAGGTGGTGTATAAAAATTAATTTTTTTTTGCAATTAAAAAGGTTGTATCTTGTTTTCGAGGTCTTCAATATCATTTTGTCCATCTAAGTTTTGCTACCACTGCCCTCACAAATATATCTCCAAATGTTGCAATAATTATGCAGGTTATCTATCATATCCTACAAGTCTTCTAGAGTTTCTGCTAATATTACTACAACTATTTTAATTTGCACGTCATGTATTTCAATTCCGCCCCTAGGTACCGAGGACAAATCATTTGTATAGACCATGAATTCTATAGGATGAATTACATAACCCTGTTCTACATCTGTTTAGGACTAACTAAGTCACCTGATTATTCCACACCACTGTTGAATTGCGATTCATCCCTCCACTGAACCTCACAAATTTTGTTGATAATCCTAATGCAAATAGTTTATGCAAAAGCGTTTGTCCATCAACAGAGTCAAATGTTATCCTTCTACCGTCTTCATCAATCCTAACCAATTAAGATTATTTTTCACTAAGTCTTAATTAAATTTTCGTATAGAAACTACTCTGGAATTAAGAGCATGAATCCCTATGATGCTACTTGGTCTAATCTCCTCGAATACTTTCACCAACAAGGAAAGATTTTCAGATGTCCGCTTCCGATTTTCTTAAAAGATTAAATTTAATTTTTTGCGATGATTGAGAATTTTATCACAACATTGAATTTGTCATTTTATCCTTAAAAAGAGCTCCATGAAAGTAATAAAATCAATTATCTGAGTCATTCCTTGATAAAGATATTTATCTGATGTTAGTAGAGTTAATAGAGAGCAAATTTGCGATAGACAGATGGTTCCTATGGATATCACGTAAATTACATAACATGAACTGATTCATATTTGGACAGCTGGCTTCTATTACTGTAAAATTTACCTGTATAAAAGTCACCTAAGGACACGCTGATCTTCAGTATTCTCCAGTTCTCACAGTTCACTAGTGTGCTATCATATCTAAAATGAAAATTTTGATTATTTGTCTTTTCGGGCTTCTACTTGCCTCACCAATTCTAGCGGGTCCATCATCATTCCTGCAATCCCTTCCGGATCTCTATCACGCAGCAGGTAATTTCACACATTATTGCATATTCTAATGATCCATACAAAATATGTTACTTTAATATTCATTGTCGACTGAGGGATTCATGTTTTTTGCTTTTAGCTTCAACAGATAATACGATTTTTGATGAAATCTCCTCATGGGTTAAGGCACATATTTCAGTAGCACAATCAAATGCAGATCCTTTGATCAAAAAAATAAATCAAAGCCTCTTGGACTATGCTAACGCAATAAGAAACCTGGAAAAGGACAAACGAAAAATGTACAATGTATTCGTACAGAAAATTGACAGCAGCTCCGGGAAATATGTCCAGGATATTTCAAATCTTCCCGACTTCCTTAAGAAAAAAGCCATCAACGAAGAATGCATAAATCACACACTGAGCCTACAGATTACTGCTCTGGACCAAATCAACGATTGTGAAAATAATGCCATGACTAAGGCACACAATATGTTGCTAAAGTTGAACAATGCCGCAGAGACTTTAACGAAAAGAGCACATATTCCTCTGAAATATTTGGAAAAATGCAATATGGGTATCAAACTTATTAAAATCGCTGATTGCAATCCGCGGAAAATTAATTTATTTGTGGAAGATCTTCACGTTATCATCAGTGATGTGGATCGGATCAAAACACCCAAAACGACAATGCAGTTTCAGCAAATAGCAGATGTTGCTCGAGCTTGCATGCAAGTAGCAGTTATTGCAGCCAAGACATCAGTTGTGAACTTGGAGTTAGCCGACTGCTCTCCGTCTGCCTAAAGAATAAGCAGTGCGCTTTCTTAATTTTGCCAATTAAGAAGTAATCAACACCTGTCATGGTGCATCAAAATTAAATTTTTTTCCAATAAAAAAATTTGTGTCTTTTTTCAATTAATCACTGATATGGTGTAATGGGCAATGTGATGAATTCCCCATGTAAAGGGTGCAGTTCCTTCCGAAGTAGGGAGTAGGGTTTAAAGTAGACACCCTCCCGTGAATTTTCTAAAGACATACTCCTGAAAAAGAATTAACGTAGTGCACGTGCTAATTCTGCGTCGAGGACCAAGTAAACAAATTAAAATTTATCAACCTTAATTTTTGATAAACAAATATATATCATTCCTTAAGAATTTTTGAGTTGACAAAACATTTGGTTTGCATACTTTGACCTCAACGCAGCAACGAACGCTCTCGCTGCGTTCATTCTGTTTCAGAAGTTAAGTTTCTTCTGCTTCATTTGCCTGGGAAGATATGCCTGGGTTTACCAGGCGAAAATGCTAGCTCTGATCCGTGCAGTGGACTACTTAAAGAAGGGTCTGGTGCAAGGAGGTAGAATTCTCATTGTACGGAATAAATCAAGCAGTGATCAGATGCATGGATCGAACGTAGGTGAATTCTACCGGAATTGGCTCTTCGCGGATCAGATTCTCACGCTAGGTCCACCTAGGTAGGTGGCTGAAGGCATAAGCCCGATCAATTGAATAATTGTTTGATCTTCTGAATTCATGGAAAACTAAACTTATTGTAAAGTTAAGGAAGCTGTTGTTGACAGTAAAGTGATTCAGAGGTAGAATCAATTATAGGAAGCGGAAGAATATCAGACTCCAAAACGCTTCCTGTACTATACAGTATGATTTTTTAGGATTAGATCCTACGCATGTTGCAATTGATCCGATTGACACAATCCTCAATGCGGTCAATAAGTAAACTCGTCAACCGTGTATAGATGAATACTACAGTCCTTAGCAATTTTTGGCAGAACAATAACATAAGCAAAATAAAAGGAGGCATAAAATCGAACCCTTCGGAACACCAGATGGTAGTGAGTGAGAACATTCATTTGTTTTGATTTGTTGAGATCGACCAGTTAAAAAATTCTTAATTAAAGGCACAGCCATTAATGAAGAACTAAATTCTCTAGCTAACTTCGACAAAAGCCTGTTGCCATGAACACTATCAAATGTTGTTGTTATATTCAGAAAACTGGTTTCGCAACTATAGAGAATGCGAAAGCCACACTAGTGTGGAGAGAAAAGCCAACATTTCCGAGATTTTCGAAAGAAAATTCAAGATATACGCCTATAGTCACCAGGATTATTAGAGGATTTGGGGAATTTAGTAGTTAACCCGTCCGGGACAATTGTCTCCGATGTGATGGAACTAAGAGCTACTATAACTTCTTCTGCCGTAATACAAAGCAAGCTGAAACTATTATTTGGAATAGTGGAAACGCCGAATTCATCGAATAGTAAGCCCAAATGCGAAGGTGTAGAATGCGCTAATATAAAATGTGCATTTAACACATCAGGATCAATATCACAGGCTAAGCTGTTCGTACATAAGCCAGTATTTTTCTTCAGTTAGGTACTTCACAACTTCTTTTTTGGTATACTAGACGTAATTTAAATCGATAATAAACGTTGTTAGCAGTCTAGACTTTTCTAACGTCCTTATTTTCTTACCTATTCAAGTCTTCTGAATTTTAGGAACTATGTTCGTTTAGAGTTCCAATAAAGATGATTAAATTTGTTATAATGCATGACATTTTAATAAATGTATTATGAGATTTCTCTCCTTTTTCATATTCAAATCCAAAATTATTACTCAATTTTCCTTTGTATACTATCGCATACTACAAGGCTCCACTTTTTGTTCACCTTCTAATTAACATATTTTGTAATACTATGCCCGCTTTTATAGAAAATCCCAACAATTTATTCGAAAGTTAATTATATTCCACAAAATCCAGCACTGTTGAGAAGTTAACCATTTGACGTAGTTGTTTTGATTTCATCATTTTAATTAATCATTTTATCCTCCCCTTCATGAAGACAATAAAATCAACGTCATTTCGTGACAACAATATTTACATTAAAACGTGCTCATTGAGTTATTAGAAGGCTGATTTGCGTTAAACATATGGTTGCCTCAGGTGTTGTGCAAATCATATATCATATGATAATTCATAGCATATTTGAACAGATGGTTTTTATCGCCTTGGGATTCTTCTGCATAAAAGCCATCATATTTGAATGATTCTCAGTATTCTCCATTCCCTAGTGCTCGAACGTAAAATGAAAATTTTGGTTATTTACCTTTTCGGGCTTCTACTTGCCTCACCAACTCTGGCATTACCGTCATTCTTAGAAACTCTCGGGGATCTCTATCATGATGCAGGTAGGTATATTTTACAACTGAGTCCAGATCCTAATGTATTATTTTCTTTAATTGGAGACTTATGCCTTTTTTTCATTTTCAGTTCCAACTGGGACTGAGATTGCTGATAAAATTTCTACATGGATTAACTCACATATTTCAAGAGAGCAACCCGATGCAGATCCTTTGATCATAAAAATAAATCAAACTCTGTTGAAATATGCTAACACACTTAAAGGCATGGAAAAGGATAAACACAAACTCTACGAAACATTTAAAAGGAACATTCGAAATGGTTTCTACAACTGTGTCCAGAATATTTCAGATCTTTCTGACTTTCTTGAGGAAAAGGACCCGAATAACGAATGCATGGATGATATACTTCTGCGATTAGTAAATCTAGAACTTGTTGTTCTTGACAAAGTCAAAGATTGTCAAACAACAGGCACTACTGAAGGATATAATATTATGGAAAGTTTAAATAAAGCTCAAGAGATTTTGACCAAAAAGGCACGCATACCTGTCAAGTATTTGGAAAAATGTAATAAGAATACCACACTTCCTAAAATCCCTCAATGCAATGAGCGAGTAATTAGATTGTTTTCGGAAGACATGAACGATATCATTAGTGATCTACAAGCCGAACATTCGAAAACTGCAGTTCAATTGTTTCATACAGGTGCTGATACTCAAGTTTGCATGCGCAATGCAATTTATTCAGCCAAGGGCTCCACTATGATTTTGCAATATTCTGGTTGTTCTTAATATAATCTAACAGTCAGAATTTCAAAGAAAATTGAGAAAATTAATATCTGTAAAGTAAAATATTAAATAAATTTTGTGAGTATTTCAGAAATTTTACCTTATTTTTGGAATCATTACCCTTTTTTCACCAGCTTGTAAACTTAATTTCATGTGCCCTCCTGAAATGAGCAAAATACCGTAGAAATTCCCTATTGATTTGTAGCAATTGGTAGTAACATATCTGGAATTTCATCCCTCCTTCTAAAGAAAACAGGAAGAAACGAAGCCTTCATAACCTCTCTGTCAATATGCAATTTTTATGAGTATAATTAACGAGATAACAAGGTGCATTGTTTTTCTGGAAATTTTTCTATATAAATAATATTCGAAATGGTCTTTAAAATGACTCAGCTTACATCCAGAAACCCTTTAAATCTCTTTTTTGCCAGCAACGCATCCTGGACCTTTATTCATTTTTTAATATTCTTCACGTCCAGTAGTAATTTCGAGTTATTTACTAGTTAATTCCATAAATTATGAGATATTACCTCATCAAAGCGAGGATAATTTCTGCATTTACGTTGTTAACCCTTAATTCAGTTTGGATATTTTTTAATTACTATGTAATTACATTTCTGTAAAAAATTTACAGACAATGTCATACCTTGCTCTGTCCTCTCTGTTATGAAAATATTGAAAAAAAACACCAATAATTTTATCATCAATTTTTATAAAATTGGTTAAATTCTTTCGTTGATATATGAGCAAAAGGGATTTTATGTATGTATATTGAAGATAATTCATTAAATAAACCGAAGATGCTTTCTACTTAATTACGAGATAAAAGGCTGCGGGCATACGGAACAGTATCCAATATGCTAAATGGAATGGAAAGCATTTATTGATTTAATTAAATATATACTCAAAACTCTTTCAATATGTACTTCCGTTCATTGGTAAGGCAGACGCTTTGCTTTTCGGGTTTGTAATTAAATTACATCAGTTGCCCTTTTAGTTGTTGTAGCAATATTTCGAAAATTTTAATTAATAAATTAGGGGAGATGGGGCAGAATATGAAGAAGAAGTTATCGTGGTTTTATATATCATAAAATATTTTTCTTCGAGTGTTATGAGGCCCAAACTAGTTTTTGACTTCTGAAGGCTATGCTAACGAGAAATCTAAGAAATCTATCATAGACTCTGATGAACTTCTTGCTTTACTTTAATAACAAACAAAACAAAAAACTCTTGGAATTTCCGCTTTATGCTGTTGAGGGTTTTGAAGGTGGACTATGCACTAAGGATAAGCTTTCTTACTTATTAATTCTATTTAAAATAAAGAGAATTTGGTTTTCTTGTTCCTTTTATTAAATAAGTTAAAATATATTTCAATAGTAGAATTTGTCAAGTGCCTTTTCATGGTTCTGAATCTAGGAACATTAAAGTCTCGCCGGAGTTACCTCAGAGTAGCCACCTAGGTCCACTTTTGTTTATCTTATTAATTCTCTCTTCATCAATTGACCTAGGGAATTCTCATTATCACTGTTTTTTAAATAATTCTACATAATATTATGTACAAGTCATCCATAGAGTGAAAAAATTTAGAATTTCCAATTAAGTTGACTTTTACTGAGTTTAGAAGCAGATGCACACGTAGAGAGAGGAACCCGTAATAATGACTCACCGCATTTGTGATTCATTTTTGAGTCACAAATACGATTCCATCTTCACTTGAAAATACAATCCGTGATAGAGGTTTCTTTTAATAGTAGGGCTAAATTTGGGAACACCACTTATTTATTGATTTTTACACTCTCATTTATTGCAATCCATAAAATTACTGTTAATTTAAAAGCACACGAAACCAACTTTAAATACATATACAATTTAAATTCAAGCCAAATACTTTTCATACCTTAAATCACAGAAAACTTTAAAACTCTCCAGAATCACTTCTCCATCAGATCTTGACAAATTGTTGATCAAGTGATATTTACCTGCCGGCAATAAACGGAAAGGCATATATTCTGG
This sequence comes from Dasypogon diadema, assembly GCA_006980735.1. Classification (NCBI taxonomy): domain Eukaryota; kingdom Metazoa; phylum Arthropoda; class Insecta; order Diptera; family Asilidae; genus Dasypogon; species Dasypogon diadema. The sequence continues at coordinate 31,043 of QYTT01079747.1, forward strand.
ATCAATACTATAATCTTTGAGCTGATAAAAACCCTTCAAATCAAATTCCTTTGGATTAGTAAATTGAAAAGAATAAAAAAATTAAAATTTACCTTCTCCACAGGACACCAAGGTATGAAAGTTCTTTGCTTTAATTTCTGGTACATAACTTTAAGAACTGATCCTCTACCCGAGTTCCGCAATAATTTACAAAAATCATAGTCTGCAAATTTAGTGATTAACTGAAATTTCCCACCAACGATTGTCCATAATTCCGCATTTATTATGAGACGATCCTTGATCATCTTATGCACTGACACATTAACATCTACAGCCTCTTGATTAATGATTTTGACGGATACATCAACTCCTTCCAGGCTACCATTTATCTTCACAGAATCTATCATCAATTTTGACTCGTACTGTAAAATGGGAGGGGGGAACAATTAAATGTGCATACAACGACAGTATCCATGCAAATTAACGAACTTTTAAACCGTATGCATTTTGGGTCATCAAAAGGACACTTAAGCAGAGAATAAATGAACTCATTTTATGTACACCTGTTTGCTGCTCCATTCACGTTATTTGTGACAAAGTTGCCTTTTACACCGAAAATTGCACCTTGCTTAATGACCCCAAAAATTGAGAGTAACAAGTCGTGTTCAAACGAGGTACACAATTGTTCCAAATGGAAATTTCCAAAGTTAATGGTGTTTTCCGTTGATATTTTAATCCACTTTTTTTCCCAGTAATTTGGAAATCTGTTTTTCTATCTGAGTACATTAGAAACGTAATCATGGGGGTGGAGATCATTAGTGAAATAATAATCGAGTGTAAACAATTATTAGTCATTTGGAAGTCAGTCTGATGAAACGTAGTACACATCAGACGACTATGAAAGAAATGACTGGGTGTGGTGTTTTATTGTCCGAAAAACGTAAAGCTTAATCTACTTAAAATAAAGGATTTTTTATTATTTTTTTAATTAATCCAATAATATGTTGCCTAGGAAACTTGAAGGAAGTAAATTGTATTACTTTTAATATCAGCATGAAATGAAATAAAAAAATCATTTATCGTCGTAAGCAATCGACAAGAAACAGAAAGGAAAATACGTTATCCTGCACAGGAAAAATATATAATAAAATTGCTGTGGGGAATAGTGCTACAATTTTCTCTTACTTGCTTTTCTTCCGGACGAATTTATTTTGATTTTCTGTTGTTGTGAAAATGTTTTAATTCTCAAGTTCATTCGCTCTTATGGGAGTTGTTCTAAGCACCACCAGTTAAGCAAAAAGTGGTAAAAAACTTGCTCTTGCTTTCAAATTTTTAGTCAGAATAAAAGTGAATAGGAGCAGTACATTTATGTAATGAAGGTAATTCAATAGTAATACTGTGTTTCTGTTTGTCCATGTTGTTTTCTGTTTCAATAGCCTACTTTAGATGTATTGTTCTTTTAGTTTGCATGCTTTTTATTTACAACAAAAATAATCTAATTATTAATATTTCCGGATTAAACGTTACTAACGCATTTTCCACTTTACTAGCTTACGTAATTTCAAGTCTCAAATGGCTCCATAATGTCCAAGTAGGTACTGTCCAGTTAAATTTTATCTCTCTGCAGCAAAAAGTTGAAACGTAGCCCCCTTTCGTTCATAAATATTCAATTAAAATCTTTAAAATATTCATTCAGGTGAGAGAGCACACTTTCACGACCAACTGACGTACAAACTTGAATTTCACAATTAAATTTCTCCGCTAACTTTTCTCAGTACCTAAATCTTGTGCCCATACTACCTGTCGCGTATATAATAATTAGCAATTAAGGTAAATGTAGGTCCAGATTCATCCCTCCACCACCAAGTTGTTCTTCCTTGGGGATATTTGCACTTCTCAACACGTTTTCAGCATACTTTGGAAAAAGTTTTCGCAACGAAAAGTCTATAAGGGTGATCTTTTCCGGCAAAAGGGTTAGAGTGAGAGTGAGGGTTAGGGTGGTCCCTGAAACCAGAAGAAACTTTTCAGTGCAAAGTGTTATTTTAACTTTAGTAGTTTTAAAGTTTTCTCTGTATACGGGGAACATCTTTCACGGCAAAGTTGGGTAGTTTTGGCAAAATGCTATTTGCAATATTCGCTTCAAGGCATTCACTGAAGAGATTGTCCCTGTGGTCTCATACCGTGATAAAGAACTACGACTTTCGTCAATACTAACTTCTTCGCTTTCAAAATGTGTTGGTAAAGTTGTGTTCTACTCAAGTAACTAAAAGATTTTGTTACATCCAGAATTGAAAAATGCACTCATAAGAGGATGTACCAAACTTTTCAGCTTTTGAACCTTCGCGGGTGAATTTAAAACTGTCTTCTATTATAGCAAGAGTTTTTCACCTTTAGTTAAAATTGATTCAAAGTCGTACTTCCGTTATTAATCTTTCATTCAAATTCAAAAGGCCACAGATGTAACAAATTTTTCATATGGAAGGCCAGTCCAGAGGGATGCTGAATTATTCAACCTTTTAAAAATATCAAAAAAAAGATTCATGGAAGCCATCCTTTAATAAAATTGAAGTAAAAACCAGAAAAATTTAGCACCTTTATTGATTTTCCTCTTCATTATGAATCACAAATTTGGTAATATGAGAGGAAAATGCCAGAATAAAATACAGGCCCCCAATCGTTTTGAGCGAAAAGAAATTCTCTCCGAGTATGTGTATCAAATCCCCGACATCATAAGCATAATATTATGAGAATTGTATTACAGGAGTATGTATAATCAGCGATGTGTAAAAATCCATGGAATCGAAATTGGTATTCCTATAGGATACGACAAACCTATAGAATCCTCCTTTTGGGAATACATCAATAACACATCGCTTTCAGTTTGGGGTTGTTGCTCATATATTATTCAGATCTCATCGGCTCCTGGGAAATGAAAGTAAAAAATGATCGACTTCTCAAATTTGTTGCTTCAGGTAGGAAAATATTATATAACGTGAATTTTTTACGAGATTTACTAATGCAATTGTCGCATGTTGGCGTCTTTTGATGCTGAACAATTTTAGTAAAAAGGTGGTGATGTGAGAAAGTAATTGTAAGTGAGTTGATATATTGAATGGTATTCAGGTGAGGTATAATAATTTACAAGAATTTTAAATTACTTATCTGTGGACTTAAAGAAAAAATTTCGAAAGTAACTATTGAAGTAAGCTTATTCAGTCCTGAAATCGTTAAGAGAAGACAGATAAACTTTCGCTTTTCTACATTAACCGCCTTCTATTTTTTCCATTTGAGTAATTAGAAATAAATAACTTCCGAATGCTTTACACTACCTGATGGAAGTTTGCCCATGATTCCTATTGCCCAGTAATATTGTTACCATAATCTTCTATAAAAGAATATATAAACAGTGGATTATCTCAAGGTTCTCTTCTCACGACTTCACTTCTCAATCTTTCCATAGAAAATCTGGCCGACATTATCAAACTGTTTCATACGAAATCTCCGGCTTTAAACAGTTATAATACAATATCATAATTTTTATACTAATTTATCTTTGATCAAAATTATTATCAGTAGTGTCAAATGTTTAGATTGTTCCTGAGAATCATAAATTGATCAATCCCTACTAATAACGAAGTTAGTGGCAAATAAATACCTAAGGGTTCAGGTAAAAGCTACCTTGTATGCAGTACATCTTGAATGTGTATTGTAACTAGATATATGTATATGTAGTGGTATAGCTAATCTAGAGAAGAGGGGGTAATGTAAGTACAATTCTCGTCAGTAGAATTGCCCTAATCACTGGTACATAGATAAATTAGATTATTGCAGGAATCGAACCCACGCCCCCAGAGGAGAAACTCTGCAGACGTGCGCCTCAGTCTGCTCAGCCCCAGTACATTAATCATATTGCAACTAGATTACACAATTTATATTATTTCCTATCAAAAGTACCAATCTGGAAAGCTTTCTTCACACAAACAATTCTCAATAAAACAGTGGAAAACTTCCTGGTAATGAATCTAAATCAAAATAATCCATCGAATGTAATAAATTTTCTTTCTATAATCTATTTATATTTTTGTTCCATATTGTATTTCTGGGAATTTCTCTGCAACGCCAGCTTCAAAAATTTGCTTACTTTTCATTTCGTTAAGCTCCCTCTCTTCTCTACTTGTGTGCCCTTTTTCCAAAGCATATATATCAGATAAAAATGCACTAAACTACGTCAATATTTGTCGGGGGGGATGAAAATTGATTGCGATTTTGCAGTAAATATTGACTCGTTAGAACTAGGAGAGTGGTACGGTGTTTTGGTTATCAGAGATCACTATAAAATGGGATTTTTCAGTTTTTATTTTACTCTGGTGCAATGGGAAAATTGAGGGTCAGAGGTATACATAAATTTTAGCTTTCGGAAAAAGTCAGATAAATCATGAAATATGAATGTAGTGTTTGTTTATTGTGGAACTTTATTATTTTCAATTAAAAATAATAGGACACAGGGATATTTGTAAGGAAAGTGAACAAATGTTTTGCTGAAATATGTCTTGTGGGAATTGTAAAATGCAATCCCCCGTTTTTATGATGGGATGTTTTTTTCGTGGGGATTATTTAAAAATTGATTACATTGTATTAGATCAGTTTAATCTAAAAAAAAGAGCATTGTCAGTTGTGTGCCTTTTATTTAATTTTTTATTCTACTCAGTCTTGGCCTAAAGTCCTCCTAAGGCCAAACTGACCAACATGGTTTTGAATGTCGCCTCCGATTCTTTAATTATTTTGCGTGGTAGTGCAATACGAAGTTACTGCCTTGAAATTTTTGAAAGCAAGAGGTTATGTGAGTTTTTAACTTGTAAGTGGCGTTTTGGAGATTATCAACAAATTTCCCTTATAAATTTTTGAGCCTCTGATTTCTTGTAGAAGAACAACTACTTTTTGTACATAGTACACTAGATATTTCCACACCACAGAATACAAACAAAGTCAGATGTCTCATCAGTAAGAGAAATTTTTCTGTAAAAATGAAGTCTACGCTATCCGAAATCTCTCTGTCCCAATATAGTTAATAGATAAAATCAATATCATTTTTCGCTCACTGATTCACAGACTGGTAATCTTTTGGTTAGGTCTGGCTAACTCAGGGTGGAATTTTTTTTGTCGAAAAATATCCAAAAGTTTTCTGATTCTTAATGGAACTTCTGATTTAATTTGCATGCTGGGCAATATACCTTACAGAAAAAAATGGGCCAGAACAATTTACGTGATTGCTTCTAAATCAAAATTTTAATTTTTTGTCTTCAGTTTTCTATGGCATTGTGCGCTGTAAACTTCTAAGCGGAATGCATAGAGGTTTAACTTCACACAATCCAGTAAATTATCTTCTATTTACGGAAAATTCTAGGCTTCTGCATCATAGGGATTCCCCTACATAACGGTTATAACATAAAGAAAACTCCTTTGTGCCGACTGACATTCATTTCATTTTCCCTAATTCATGGCATTTTTGCATTACAAGAAAATCAAATTATCGTGGAAAATATTTTAAGTAAAAGGCAGCAGAGGTATACAGTACGTAAACCTTACCAACAGAGTAGTTTCTCAGTTAAGCTCTCTGAAATTATTTCCATTTCCTGTACCTGTGGGATAGGATTACTTACATCCTACATCTACCAAGAATAGTTTGTTCTGGATAAGACTTTCATAGTTCCTGAATTTAGGGCATATCAGCCAACTCAACTTAGTTTCACAGGAAATTTTTGAATTATAATCCAGATAATACCTGAAGTAGAGGCATATGACTGCGAATGGAATTATTTCAGAAACTACTCATTCAACCTGATGACCTACGATCCAGTTAAAGTCGAAACTGCTGAAATTTCAGGTGGAATTACAGTTGGATTTTAATGTATTCACAAAGTTTCACTGCAATTTCATTAGAAATCCCAGCCCAATCTGGAATAAACTATTTTATCAGCAACTCACAGGAGTAGAAACAGAACTTTGGAACCAGGGAGCACAAATAAACTGCTAATAAATTTCTATTAAATCCCGTCCTCTATGATTATCTTTAGGTAGTATAGGTAGTGAAAAGTTTTATAGAGAAACTCGCAATTAAGTGAAGGACCATTCCAACTAAATAATGCACAATCCAGAAAACAGAATAGAGCAATTAAAAAGCGACTCAACTCAGGAGTATAAAAAAACAGGAGAGTTCATTCGGAACAATTTGAAATGGCAGTTGCTGCCACAAGATGATTTTACTTTTCTGCAAATTTAATTGCTTTCCACTTTTGCTGTGTCATCCACTTTCAGGAAACAGGCTGAGCTTTTCTCCAGGTAAGCAATGAAACCACCCATGGTGTCAACTATTTTTCTGCCGTGAAAGTTTCCATTCCTCCCTCAAGCACCACAATAAAGTTCTTTCCGACTAGGATCATCGTAAACGGTGGCATTTTAGTAGATATGCCTGGAATAAAACGAGGACAGGCAAACTTTAATAACATTTTTATTACCCCATTTCTCCTTCTGCCTGTTCAACGTTTTGTTACACTTTCTGTTCACCCTGTGATAATATTTAAACATTGAATATATTTTCGTAGCAAATAGTATAAAGCTTATGATGAAATTTTAACGAGATTATTTAAAATTGGCTTCAATAGTAAATTAAGATTATACAATTTGGGGGACACAGTGTAGAATATTTGTATGCAGATGGAATTAGAATTAGAAGTTCTAAAATTTGGAACAGAATTATGAGAAGGAGTAGGTATATTTCGGGGACTGTTTGCATACAGAACTGAGTGGGGTTATGTACAATCTGCATTTTCCTTCATGGATATGCATATGGAAATCTCATTTGAAAACAAACCAAAATTGTGCAGGTCTGTTTTGTTAAGGAAAACAATTTTTTACCAAAGGTTATCGAGGAAAGGACAAAGTTGTGTACTATATGAAAAGCTAGAACTACCTTTAGCATTTAATAAAGCTAGCTAGTCTGCCGTTTAGATAAGCAAAACCTGAGGAGACGTTTTTATTTCCAATTTTTTATTCGACATTGTTTGTATGTTTTGAAGATGCTTTCTAAAATCATAGAAGAGATTGGCATTTTTTTTTAATATCCCACCGGACAGGTCAAAATTTTTTCTTTTGACATTTCCTTCTGGTGGCTTAAGTTTGGAAGATAAGTCCAAGGCTGGAAGATTATGAAAAATGATTGACGAAAAATTACTTTTATAGACGTCGATCTTAAATATCAAATAACTGCGTTACAAAATACTAAACGATAGAATTTGTGTCAAAGTTGAATGCCTAGGTATTTACATAAAAAACGAACCTTTCCTCGACCTCGATAACTGAAAATAAAAAGTGGATCTTGTTTGAAAATATAACTCGTAAAGGAGCTTTTACCTTTTTAAAGGGTTAATAAATATTTGCATAATCTCCAATCAAAAGCAGTCCCTCGTGCAAAATTTTTCACATGCGAAGGAATTTAACAGAAGTAAAACTCCTATTAAAACCACAGCTTAGGTACGGAATTTATAAAAAATTAGATCGAAATTGTCTAAAGACATTAAAAAATTTGAGGTATTTTCTTACCAAAGAAAACACAAATCCAACTATTCAACGCAATTATACTTCAATAAATATTTGCAAATCATCAAACAGATCTATTTCCTTACATCATACAAACGATTTTGTTTACTTAAACCCTATCAAATTATATGCAAAATCTCAGCTTAAAATTTGATATAGGAAAATCCTTCTGAACCAAAATTACTATATTGCTGTAAACCACCGTAGATACATACATATAACATAGGCGAGAAATAATAATTAGATTCGTTCCCTCTGGCATCCAAATTGAAACCACAGAATCCACTCATTCCAGAGAATTACTGTTTGCTTATTTAGGATTTAGTTCTGGGACAATTCGGACTAAAACAATTAATGCTAATATCATTGATGAGACAGCACGAGTAATTACCATACGTGATTTCCCTTCCATCATTAATAACCTTATTACGTACTATATAGTTAGTTTGGGCAATGTACTCCTCCTAACAAACCGACCTAATATTGGGAGTAAATTTAGAATGGATTGTCAGTTCTTAATTGCATTGACAGTACTTAGTGCTTTTGGGTAAGTTGAAGTTTACTGAATTTTTAATTTGTTTAAGGGTTTCATGCACAAGTCTATCCCCATAGTGTAAATATTTAATTTTAGATTGGCTAATTTTAGGGTTTTGGTGGAGGCAAGGAGATAACTAAAGACTTAAAACTTTTAGTTTGTAGTTGTACAAAATTTTGGAATTCTATCGAGTTTAGCATTCGTGACGAAATGCAAGATCAGTTTGGAATACGCTGTACTGATTTTATCAGGCTTTCAGAATACCTGTTGAGACTCTACATAGAGCGTTATACGCAGTGCATCTTTAAAGAGAGCTCCAAACTGATATCCGAACGAGTATGTATTGTAGTAATCCCGGACAAATGGCCCGAAAAAAAATTAGTAAATTAGTGTAGATGCAACGGTCTGTACAAAATTGACTTTGTAAGTAGAAGTATATCTTCCAATAGAAATAGAAAGTATGTTCATCTTATAAAGCGGTAGGAGATAATTCCTTCTATATAATAATAGTAATTTTTTATTTGGATTGGTTCTTGAGAATACAATGATGTATCCAATTGAAGGGGCCTCTGTCATATGTGCTATCCAATACTGTAGTGTCAGAAGGGCTTACCAATCAAAAAAAAAGGTTCGCAGGACTTCCCTGTCTGGAAATCCTTAAAATAGCTTAAATTATTTCAGTTAATATAGGCAAAAATACAAACACAAGAACGTAATAGCTTCCTTTGGCTAGCATCGAATATGTTTAACTCTGTACACCACACTACCTATTTTCAGCTTTTCCCTCAGGAAAATTTGAGTTTGTTGAGGGATTTTACTAGAAAAAGCATTGCATGCCCCCACCTGGAAAAACCCCTTTCAGAGTGCAGCTTTGTTAGTTAGTGTCCTGTAATCAGTAGGGCCAGGACTTAGGACATTCCGCTAGGAAGCCATTAAAGAACTACAATCGAAGTATCAATTCAAGGAAATACACATTCCATTGTTTTTTAATTTCCTTATCTTCAACCAAAATTTACTTGAATGAAAAGATACTATACCACAATTAAATGAAGTAGAATTTTTAACGATTTTATTCTATAGCATCTAAAAGATAAACAACAAAGTATTCTTCGATTATTGTTGCCATATTTCATCCAATAGCTTTAGATTGTTCACGAACTTTCAAAATGTTACAGTGTTACAAAAGGATACTTACTGGAAGTAACAAAGGAAGACCTCCCTTTTATGTTATAAGGGTGGAAGAATTTCCTAGAACCCATCAAAGCTAACAAGCGTTAACGTAACTCTTAATTTCCACACCTCTACACTCTCGGAATTCTTTTGTGTACAGTTCGATTCAAAGAAGGAAGTCTCTTATCCAGACAATAAGATAAAGCCGTCCTTAGTGCACGATGGTTCCGACAACGAAAAAGATCCTTTTCATTTCATCACAACACTACCTCATCAAATTTGTGATCATACTTCTATGCAGGGGATGGATCTCACTTCGTCCTCTCCCTCGCATTTGAAATTTAATTGGATTTCCCTGATGTGTGATGAGCAAGGATACTGTGGCACTTTGTAAGACAACTGAGATGAGCAAATCTCTAATTGATTACTTTGTACTTCACTAATTGAGCATTTATGTAACTTTAGGAATCGAAATTGAATTTCAATTATTGTCTCAGTGGTGAACCAGAACAAAGGGATCATGTGATTCAGCAATTTACTGCTCTGGGGATTGCGGAAGTTGTACTTCTTGTTGCCACTCTGGGAGGATATATTGTGTTTTGCAAGTTGCAGATTTTCCCACAGCTTCCACACTAACACCGTAGGGGGAAAAAAAGTACGTTAAAGTGATTTATGTAGAAAAATACTTTGCTAAGAACTCTCGAGCTAAAATAAAAACGTTTCCGCTTTTCTTTATAAAATGTCTGGGCTGAATGTGGATTCGGTTCGTGATTTAATGCTTACTAAACCGTTTTCAGTCAAAAAGCAAACAAAGTTGCATCTAAGTAAGAAAATCATAAAGTTTTTTTTGGAAAGAGTTGAAATTCTATAGAAACTGAGGACTTTTGATTGCTGTTTTTGTATTTAATGGTTGAGTCATTTTCTTCTCTAGAGGGTTTTTATGGTTCGTAAAAGAGCAGCGGTCGTAATCCGTTTACGTTCTAAGTTATATTATTCTTGCAAAAGTGCAGCGTGTGTAAGAAACAATATCCCATTGTAGAAATAACTAAAACTAGAAAAAGATTTAATTGAGTTAATTTCTTTCTCTGTTTCTGGAAGTCTCAACTCGAGCTCATTTATAATGATTAAAAAATCAAGGCAGAACGTTGTGTGACTGTAATATAAAAACTTTTAGTAATGGTATTTGGGATCAGCTGCAGCATCAAGATTTTAATTAAATTGACTATGTTGAATGTTGAATTTCGGCATTACTAAAAGGATCACCACCAATAGAAATCCCTTGTTGTGATTTTATTACCCCATCATATTATTTTGCAGCACTACGTTTTGACCGTAATCTCGCAAGCTTCTTCAAGAAGGCTTGAATCTACTTTATATATTTATTCCGTAGTGGAGGAGAGTATTCAAGTCTAAACTTCACAATATATAGAAAAAAAAATATTTTAGAAAGGACTCTACAAGTCCAAAGAATGATATTAAATTTTGGTTATTGGATATGTATTGAATTTAACCAATGTAGTCTAATATATTTTTGGTATCAAATAAGAGTAAATATGAGCTGGCTAAATTCCTTAATTAATTGGGAAAAGTGCATGCCGTGCACAAATAACAATTAGTAAACAAGGATCAAAAGTGGACGGAAGACTCGGACTATCGATGCAGTCAATGTGATGAAATATTTTTCTTCGAATATTAACTCGAGTTACTACTCGAGTGTGCTTCGACAATCAGCCAAAAGCGAGCGCTTTGATCTACAGTGTGAGAAGTTTTATATTTTTTATATATATTGTTACTCCAGTCTTCACTAACTGGGATGTTGTAGAACTATTTGACTAAGAAAAACTGCTTCAAAACAATTGAAGCTTTTGGGTGTTATAATAAATAAGTGATTCGGAATCCACGATTTACCAGCTGATCCCGTAGTAATATTTGCTAAGGAATATACAATTTTATTAATTTGAGGCTATGGCCTGAGCGGTCGATTAAACCAGTGATTATTGTTATGATTACATAAAAGCTTGTGAGTTCACGTTACAAAAACACATCATTGTTCACTCGGAAGTATCATACGTCCCCGCATCGCATAGACTTTTTATTCTTGGTAATTTTAGAACTGGTGGTGAAAATAATAATCCCGATAATACTGGCCACATACGGCAAAAAGTCGATGAGAAATGTTCATAAAAAACCTCTGAAAGTGGGATACTATTCATTTTTGTTATCAAGTATTGTATACACAGGTTTTAGGAAAACTTAAAGTAGAAATGCAAAATTTTTGAACTTTTTGATAATAATTTTTAGTCTACTTTCTGCTATTAAATTTGGGATTGATTTTATTTTGATGTATTGCTAAAACTTAATCTAATATCCATAAAGTACACGTTTCACTAATTTCACAGTTGCAAGTAATAATATTTACGAGCACACAAATTTTTAATTATCCCCAAAATATATCCAACTAACCCTTCGGTGTTTAACATTATAGATTAAAAACTTGGAATCCTTTCCACAATAATGAAAGTATAAAAATTATACGGTTTAATTTTAAGATTTTGTTCAGCTTTAGGATTAATAGTAGCTGTTGCCAACATAGAGTAATTTCCAGAAGGAAGTAGTCGAAATGGTAAAGCATCTGGATCAAGACGAAAATTCTTCAAGTAATACGTTCCCTAAAATTTTAAAACTCAAAACCAGTCAAGGGATTAAGTAGGAATTTAATAAAATACCTTTCCAATGGGACAAGATGTAAAAAAACTACTTTGATGAATAGCCTTAAATAAAAGTTTGATTGGAACACCACGTCCAATATTTTTCAACATTCTGCAAAAGTCGAAGTTGCTGAATTTCGCTATCACTTTAGATGTTTCCTCGTTTTCTGTTTTTATTACTGTACTGAGTAGTATCCGCCCTCTGATCACTTCTTTTATCGTGATATTTACATTTGTGTAAGTTTTATTTATGACTTCTGCCGAGATTTCGATGGAGTCCAAGGTTCCATTAATTTCAAACTTTTCAATAATTAGTCTTGATTTGGACTGTAAATGTGATATTGTGAAATATGAGTAAGGGAACTTTTCAAATAAAAGCAAAAGAGAATTACCCCCTTAACGCCATCCCTTAGAATGCCACTCGTGAAAACAACTAATTTAATGAACAAATGCAAGCTTTTCAAATTCATTTTACTGTTGGGCTGTTCTAATTCGACTGCCAAAACTACCAAATTGTGACTTTTTCTGATCATTTATTTTATATTTTTTTATTTTTAAGTGTTTCACCCGTTACGGTCAATTTACCCGAAGCTTTCAAAATGCGATTAAAATGAACCATTTTTAACTGTCGGAAAAAGCAGTAGTTATTTCGGATGTGTTCGATTGATATCAAACCTTTTAATATGTAATTAATCCATCTGGAATGTAATACGTAATGTGAGCATCGAAATTTTTGTACTTTAAGCAGTTTGTTTTTTGCATGTTTACTGAGAAAACGTGCGGTCCGACATTATCGTAGAAATTGATTTACCTGTGTACATCGCTGCTGTTTGTGTTTTTGCACTATTTCACGTTTATTACGTATTATCGTATATAGGAGATTAGACTCTTCTTACTTTTTTTTACTCTTTTACTCTTTTTTATAGTCATGAGTTTTTAAGCATCCCACTCTTCAGATCATAATATAGGCTAAAGATATCATAATAATATTTCTGTGGCATATTTTTTAGTAAAACTTTCCGACTTTCACTTCATATTGTGTTAGTGGGTTAGTAATGAAATCCCACGGCCGTTCGCGATTAAATCAAAATCTCTTCTCTTAAGGGGTGGACTTTAAAAATCATAACAAATGGTGCGTGTACTATTCTAAATTTTCCGAGATAAGCCACATATTGGATAATTGTTTGTGACTTTGCTTAATTATTAACAATTAAAGCCAAAGCAAAAAGGCGGCACGAAAGTGTTGTGTTCTTTTTTTTAATTTCTTCTTCATTTTTGGGATTTAAGGTGGGATTTTTTTTCAGGTGAAAAACAGGATTTTGAGAAGGCGACATTTTAACATGGCGGGATTTCTAAAAGCAGAATTTAATTGGAAAGGCGGGATTTTTGTTGATGAGGTTGTGATACGCTCCCATGCTAATTTAGCAAGTGTTACTCGGGTTGAAGTAGGCATTTGAAAAAGCTCTATGCTTTTCAATTTTCATAATTTCGTAATTAATATGTTCCATCAAAGTAGGTACATTTCTTTTGACCGAATTTCTATATTATTCTTTTCTAGAAATTCTGAAGACACTTACCTCATTTGTTGATATCGCTGCTTCTTCATATCGTATGATAAGCGTTTGCATCACATCCAATTGAGAATTGTCTGTTTTTCTGTCTTCAATATTTCACTAGTCGCTTTTATTACATCCGGAGAATTTTTTCTTTACCTCCAGAAAAGTATTCAGAGTCCAAAAGAGCTTTGACGTTACCATCTCAACCAGAGCTGCTGCTAAGTCCCGAGTTATTAATTCTGGAATAGGAAAGTAGTTACTTTTGGAATTATAAAGTAATCCTGCTCGGGGAACAGTACATTCAACATTGTAACTTACTAACTTACCTTTAAGAACCCCATAAAAGTTAAATCAAGCCTCTCCTTAATCAAATTCCCTGCACCCAATGCAGTCTCAATTTGCTGGTGGCGATGTCATCGAGTCGGATATCCAATCTTAAGAAGTTGTTTGTTGATTTTTTTCTGACAGCCCGTCCCTTCGTCTTTCTTCTTGCCACTTCTCTGCAGCAAGTTTTTTTTTGTTGTTGAATAATTTGGTAGCTAAACCTACTCTCCAAAAACATGTATGCTGGTCGTCCTTAATGGTTGTTCGTACCTTCGTTCTGGAAAATTGTGAAAATGAAATTGTCCATAATTAAAAAAAGAAGACTATATATATAATTATTATTATTTACATTTTTTGTGAAATTCAAGATAAGCATTTTAAAAATTTGGTTCGCATTTTTCAAGGGTCATCATTTCATTTCCAGGCAAATAATTAGCTCTAAACTTGCTCAACCCTGTAATCACCATCTGTCGGTTCCGAAATCTAATCTCCTGATAAGTGAAGATAACTTTCCGTAAATCCGAAATCGTGTTTGGGAGCAAAGTTAAAACGGTCAAGAGGTTCTCACAAATATTTTCCTGTTCATCCAATCCAACCCTTTCAATTTAAAAGGCAAAACAACTCCCAATCCTGTAGTTTCCCTTTGCACATAGTCAACTGATAGTAGCACTTTGTGAGAAGTAGCAAAATCAAAGTGAAAGCTTTCCCGAGTTTTTTCCTCTTTGTCACGGATTCACAATTCTGTTCACTTTAAATTCCCTCGATTTTATTCCAGTGACCGGAAGGAAACTACCACACTTTATGGGGTGTGATCTGTTCCCAGGGCAATTTTCCTGTTGTCCTTGTACAAGAAGTAAATTTTCTCGTTATCTAACGTCACTACATTTTTATGGTGGGGGAACAAAGAAATTTAATTGTTTTTCTTTTTTGGGGACAAAATTTTGAATATCTACCAACATTATGAGTTGCATAAGTGAAGCATTTTTCATGTCCCGGAACGCTATAAATTTACCACTTGCACTCCTTCCATTCCATCTGCTCGCATGGGGGATTATGTGAATTTTCTAAAGGTTTTGAATAAAATAAAAGTTATGGAGAGAAACTGAACTGGAAAGCGCGTTAGAAGGTGTATATTTAAAATTCATGAGGCATTAGGATCAAGTATCTACTTAATGGTGAACTTTTCACCTGGATATTCAGGTGATTAACGTGGTTGGAAATTGAAGTAGAAATTTGAAAGATTACGCGATGAATAAAAAATTACTTTGGTGGAATGTAACCATTAATTAGGCACTTCAAGCGCTGTTTGCTGTGTAGTCGGAATTAGAATAGAACATATTTCCGACGCTAAAAACAAAATAATGTAATTTATGCCATTAAGAGGATTCTTTATTGCTACTGTGCAATTTTCCTCACTCGTTGAGGTATTTGAGTGGAGACTTGAATTTCTATTTATCTCGGAGTCATAATTTATTCAGCCGAAACCATTTTAATTGTTGTAAAGCAACAACAAAAACACGCAATTCAGAACTATTTCCGTTCCGTCAGATACCACGGTAGGGAGTAATTAATTTAACCCCCTGCTAAATTTTTTTGATGTACTCCAACCTCTTCATATTGTTTGGGTTTGTATTGCACCCAATGATCAGTCTTGTGTTCTTCTTTTCTCCGTAGGGCACAATATTTTCCAGCTTCCTTGTTCTCAAGGTCATCGACGATTTCCCATTTCTTGAGGCTTATTTCTTCTCCGAAGTTTGCTAACACCAAATATTCTCGCGATACTCCTTTTTTCGTTTCTCCTTTTTTTCAACTCAACTTGAACTTCTGGCCTCTATTTCGGCCAGTTTCAAAGAAAATGTGAACTTTTCGTAGGATTTTAGGTCGCTTTTATTTTTTCAGTGCACTTTAGATTACAGACGACTCGGTGCTTGTTGATAACGCTATAGTTTATAAAATTCGTTATTCGTTAAATCACCAGTCTGGATGCCATCTCTAAATATGCAGCCCATGTCTTCAGAAAAAAATTGAGAATGGTTAAAACTCTGTCAAGTACCCCAAGGGTTGTTGTTAATTTATTATTTACTAACTATTCAAATTTCATACGGATATCTCAACATTTTGTTATGATTTAGTTAGGGGTTTCTGCAAAAATTTTTAGTATCTAAACAGGAGTGCCTGAAAAGTTTCACCGGGAAAGAAATAGAGTGCACCATATCTTAATTACACACCCGCAAAATAAAATTATTTATAAAATTTATATGATAATAAATCTAAGAATATTAATACCAAATCGTGGTGAAACCGCACAGTGTAAAATTTTTCCCTTCAAATAATTGTCAGCAATGTGGTCCCATTTTACATACCGCACTGCGCGCCGTAAAGATTTCATTAAATCTTTTAACGTAAGGAAAGGAACTGCTTAGTGTCGCAAAATATCTGGGGCAAGCACTTGATCCGAATAAGGCACGGGTAATTTCTCGTTTTTCCTTTTACGATTTTTGCGCTTTTACTCCACCACAGATTCTCGAGCATTGCTAATCCAGCACTTTTCCAACTTTGCCTCAATATTTATCACGTCTTTCATCTACTTTGTCACATTTTTTCCTATTTTTTTCTTCTTCTTCTTTTATTTCTGCGGCAAGCTCCAACATTTCAGTTTATTATCACAGACCCTTTGAAATTGTACCGCTCCCTTCCTATGCTAGTGTACTTTTGTCCTTATATTGTGTGTGCCCAAATCCAAGCCTTCAATTATGGTTTTAGTTCTATTGTTGGGGATTTTTATTAAGGGCTACAAAACGAGCCAAAAAGCACTTTTGGGAATAATATCATATTTCAGACTTTATAGCTATCCTCTAGAATCTTTTCACTATATTTGAGGCTTTTTGTACTTAAATTGCTCCTAGTCCATCTGATATTTTCTGGACATTTATGTAGAGAGAGAGGGATCTAATTTAGTTTTAAAGTAGAAACTCTACACGGCTCTAAGCTTTGCTGAAAAATCTTACGGATTTTCTAGGTAATTGAATTTTTGCATTCTAATTTTCTTGTCTGAAATTCTGAAATTTGAAATTTCTAGCTCCGATAACATCTGTATAAGATGGGCTTCTTGATTGCTAAGAAGTCTTGGATCTATTGGTTATTCGATTCTACTCCCCACAATAAATGTGATTAAATATCATTGTCAGGAGAATATTTTGTTCGTTTGCCTCACTCATTAGTAAAAAGGAATATGAAATTGTTGTTTCTTCCCAAATGTCTACCAAATCACCACCAAAATTTATTTATTCGAAAAGGCAAAAATGTGGAGACCCTCAACTTGTAAGATATATTGATTTACAGTACTAAAAGCAACGAATCACATAAATCTCTTAGAAGGACTCTAATGTACATTCCCAACTAAATCTCTGTCCAACTTGAGATTCCTGAAAATAATTTTTGTGCTTCTTTATCCAAGGGTAGTCGAAGGAAATTATTCAACTGCGACCTCCTCCCCAGCAACACCAATCAAATACGCAAGGGTCGTATATTTTCAAAACTCCTGAATTATCTGGACAGCCATGTAATTAATTACATTGTATGTGTCAGTGTTAATTAAGATGACTTGGGGGTGGTGCATTCGGACGTGTACCTATGTTCAATGTGATAACGGACTTCCTTTAACATGGCTGTAGACCTCATTATGTTCGTCCTGTTCAGTAAATTTTCCGGCACACATGCAGATAAATCCATTCATCCGAATGGATAAAATTACCGATAGGCAGGCGGATCAGATAGCAATACGTAAGCGGTTTAAGCCCACTCAATTTGAATACTACTTTTCACGCAATTGTTGTCAAACCGAAGATAAATCGTCTGGGGGTTGTCTTAATCGAATTTCACAGTCTCCCCCTGCATCGGTAACCTACCTTTGAACAAGTACTCATTTACACTTTAATCAGCCGTTCCTTATAAAGTTTTATTAGATAAACTTCCTCCGGCCCCACCCCACCTCCCTTACACTTAGCTTAACGACATCCTTAGGGGCCGGGGCAGGGCGGTCGTAATCAATACTTTTCTATTACCAGTGCTGGAAACGAAAACGATCCCTTTCCGATTCGAGTGAATTTCTACTGCCCCCCGACTGCTATTACCGGAAAGGAATACTTAAACGCGCGGGGATATGAAATTAGTAGATGGCACAGAAGTCTAATCGAGTGTCTATAAAGGAGGAAATTTAGAGCCTTGCAATAAAAAAAAAATCCCCCTGGTAGCTCTTGCCGGCAATCACCGTACCAACTTACTTGGCATGATGCCATACCAACCTGAAGAAAAATAAAACTGTTGTCTGCCCTGACTGGGGTATGCGAAATTTTTGATGAAGATTTTGTTTTCAATTAATTGAAAAAGTTAGAATTGGATGGACATTTCTGGGAGTAATTAGATGTTAATCACAAAGGCGGGCACGTTTGCATCGAACGCTTTTATTTATTTGTGAGCTGTTAATGACAACGACTAAGGAGTCGTACGTGCTTGTTACCATGTCAATCCGAAGTTCCTATCGAAACAAACAATTCCAAGAGAAAGAAAATAAGAATTTAATGGGCTGTTCACCAGAAATGCTTTCGCAAAATTTCTCAATAATTCAGAATTGACCGACCATGTGGTTTGAATACAAAATTTAGGAAATCCAAAGAAGAGAATTGGGTCAATGATGGACGTAATTCATGTTCACCAGTGAATTAGCAGCTCTACTGTCTCTCTCTCTCTACACCATACCTGGTGGTTATTTGGGGATAGTTACATTTTGATGTTCACAAAGTGAAACGCTAATTCATCAGCTCAAATAATTAATAATAGATATACTTACTGGTCGATAGTGGAAGATTAAAAGATAGCTATCTCCTGAATAATAAAAGAGACACTGATTTACCAGATCTCAATCAAAATATTATCGTGAAGTAAGTGAAACTTTAATGGGTAAGCTAGAAAATGGATGACTTTTTAAAATGACTATAAATTATAAAAATATTTTGTAATTGAAACTTTCAAAATGTCACAAAAAATTGCAAAAAATTACTTTTAAATTCGTCAAAACATCGCGAACCGAACCAAATCGCGGCTCGAATTTACGAGACAATTCAAGACACCAGACGATTCTAATTCAAAGGAAAGCCAATTTCTTTACTCTTCATCAAGTTGACAATTTTTTTCTCACTTACTTCGATCACGAGGTCGACACAACGCCCATGAAACTCATCCTTTTCATAGTGGTCGAACAATAAAAAAAAATCCCCATACATTAGTCCCTCTAGAGTTTTTATATATACTCTTCTTTATCCGGCTCGACGGACCAATGATTTCTATTGGACGCATGAATTATTGAAATGCTGGACGATTTCAGTTTTTCATGTTTTCATGTGTTGCAGATATATCCGGTGCTTGTGTTATATCCTCACACTACCTTAAACTATACTTTCGAAAGTATCTATATAATTTTGTTTGAAAGAAGAAAATAGTAATCTTTGTATTTTCTTTGATAGTACAACTAAAACCTTTCCATCCACTTTACGAAATACAAATTGTACCACAGTATATTGTGTAACATAAAAATTCAGTAAATATGAATTAATCAACAAAAGGAACTCATTTCTTTGCTACGCAATGCCGTTTGCCATGCAGAAAAGCTTCTACAGTACAGCTTAACGCGTGCCAACTTTTAATATACAAAATCTGAGGGATGTACGCTCATGTGCACGTTTTATGTACGTAAAGTGTATACAAAAAAGAATTAAATTTCTCGACCTATTTAATTTTAAACACACTTTTTACCCAGGAAACAGGGATTTACTTCAATTACGCTGAGGTATAAAGGATGGAAGAAATTTTCTGAACTAATTTCATCTGCAAGCTCAACTTGTTTACGGACATACTCAGCTACACGTTATATACATAACGTACCGCCGTACAGGGTACTTGGAAAGCATAAGTACCGAGAAGAAGATTGTTTTTTTTTCTCTTTGTTTTATCATCTTAAATGTAGAGAAAATTCAGCCCCTTCGTTTGGAAGCTCGACTGTCTGTTGGCATTACTTTTTGTTGCCAAAACACAAGAACCACAAGCCCAACCCAACCCCTAATGTTTTTGGTACGAGAAAGTCTTGGTTGAATACGAGTTTGTTTAGCTCATAAAGAGAAATTAAATTTGTTTCGTTGAGCTTTGCATGAATCCGGGACAGGAGCCCCATTCTCCAGGATCCAGAAGATCCTCGTTACGAAGGGAATCATAATAACAATGAAACGTAGCGTTGTTTCCCCGGGAATGTTGTTAAAATTTCCTCTCTATTTATTTAGTTCGGTGCCGAGATTTCGTCAAAAATATTATTATACAGTGGATGTTCTTAATGGTGAGCAGTCACTGTTTCTCATCTAGGCGTTAACAAAGAAATTCATGAGCAGAATTTTAATAAATTCACCGCTCTGCAAAACTTTATTGAATTTATTTAGCCAAGACTTAAGAGCTATGAAACAGCGGAGAAGAAATATAAAATGTAAATAGTTTTGACGGAGTGAAGTCGGTTTTACAGAGTGATTGTACTGAGTTTTTTTTAATGAAGGGTAAACATGCATACGGCTTTTGTTAGCATTATTCTCATACATCCGTGAACCATAAAACTGCAATTAAAGTCGCTACTTATACATATAAAATAAATTTATTAACAGCAGAGACATTACGGATGATTAATAGTGGAACCGATGTTTCCTTTACGGCGACTATACTAACGTTGAAGGAAGTAAACCTTTTACACTTGTTTGTGTGTGTTCTTCTTGTGTTTTTGTGATCGCGTTTCACATAAAAAAAACACATAATTTTCATTGGTGCTGTTTTAATGAAGTGGGTCGAAATACCCACACCTCTTATCAAGTAATGAACCACCATAGCACTGTCGAGTCAATAACTCTTTACAACTTGCAGGTATACTGTATCCAATTTCTCAGATTTGAGGTACATCTTTATATACCTTTCTGCGCATAAATTATACCCTAAGATTCATGGAAATTGTATCTAATATAGTATGCTCAGAACCTTCCTCCTTTGCACAAAATATGAGCATAAGGTTCTGACACTTTATGTTGATTGATGTGTCTGTCAAACTTTCTTGGAATTGGTAAAAGGAACTAATTCTCAGGATAAATAGATTTCCGTCCTAATTGTGATAGATTAGTCACGTATTGATGAAACCCTCGTACATCTTTAGAATAGCTCACACTGTACATAGAAGAAATTTCATAATTATCCTGTAAACCTTTTTAAATTGATAGGTAATCAAAAGTGTGTCCCTAGGAGGATGTGCTAGAATCCCCACATCAATATTCACTTTTTGAAGTCCTTTCAAAATTAGCAGTATGTTTCAAAATTGGATAGGTCTGCTTCAGCTCACCGGGTACATTTTCCACATGACCTAGCAACGAAAACCGACTGATGGGTAATAGACAGGGGAGTAGCACCATCATTTTGTAATAAAATTATCCGCCCTAATCTTGTTAAATGATCCGAAAATTCATTTACCTTTAAAGTAAACGCCGGATGGATCCCCAACTGACTCTTAAGCAATCCCAGGCTTTTTCGTATAATAGTCTCAGTTCGTAGTCATCACAAAGTACCTACATATAAAGTTCGTACAAGTGCTGTTGTCCATCAGGCGCACATTTTATAAATATTTCACTAGATTCCTTCACATATGAGTGAGAAAGTGGCTTTTCAGGGTAAACTAAGCATTTGCGTCCATTGTCCCGAACAAAAATGGGTAAGGCATCGTTCTGCAAACACAACTGACGCCATCCATGTATGAGTGAATGGCTTCTTACGATCTTGAAGAACCACCAAGCACTCAGCAGATTCTTTCTATACTAACACTTGTCGTTGCTCTTACCCTGCCAAGAGTTTTCTTAATGGAAAATTTCTAGTAACCATTGTTAGCACCTGTCAGCGTGTAAAGAACAAATGAGCTTGTGCCCTTCGAAATGTTTCGTGTGTTTTATTTCCGCAAATGTACGTACGTTTGTGTATTCGTAGAGAGCAAAATAGGAAGGAGTTCATGAAATTATGTCCAGTACAGCAATCAATAAAACCCATATTTACTTTACCTTTCAATAATTCTAGGGCCACCCTCTTCAATAAGAGATGAGGAACCCTAGGGACATGCAATGAGGTCAGAGTACATCTATCCATTAATGAGGGAAAGTTTCGAGGACACGAAATGTGCTTAATTGAAAAAGGGAAAAATGTTGCATGACGTGATGTTTAAAGGAAAATTCCATTCAATGTCCTTCGGTTTGGATTTGTTTTCTTAAGTTGGTACATTAATCTTACTTAGATTGTATTTAAAAAAAAATCAGGTGATTTGAAATACCAAAGAATAGTTCTCAGTGGGCTGTACTCACCACCCCTGCAGCGATGCAATTAGGTGTCGGTGATGTATTACTATAGTTTCCTGGTATTGACATCGGGACAACTCCTTTGCTCAAGGATTCGCCAAATACTGGCTTATTATCTAAAAGTGGCAAAATCGATATAGGGGGCCCCATCTGTTTAGAAATAATTTGAAAAATTGCACATATCTGATCACTACTTTATCATGTTTCAATTTCATGAAGTGCAATTCTTGGTGTTCATTGGTTTTGTCCTTACTCAAAAATTTGTCTTGTATTCAATTCCTTATATCCATTTAGTCCCCATTCTACAATATAAACAGGAAAACTAAAGGCAGTTTAACTCCTGGTTATCTGCATTACAAAGTGGTTACACGGTCCTTGTTCATGTCCTCACATTGTGAATTCTTTCATCAGCAAAATTGGAACAATGATAGCATTGTGCGGCTGTAAAAGACCCAGTTCTCCATTTTGTTACGACGAATATTAAATTATGAAAGTGGATCATGCACACAGAGGCAATGGACGAGGACTGACTAGAATGCATTCTTGAACAGAGGGCATAAAACTGAGTTTATGGACAACTTCCAAAGAAACGAAAAGTACTTCAAGTAACTAACAGCACTTACCCTAGGGTTTTTGACCTGTTTAGCTCCCACCATATCCGCGTATAATGTGTGTTTGCACAGAATTTATAATGAACTCAAAAAATGAACTTTACAAGCACCTCTGGAGGAGCTGTTGCCTGTGCCTTTCTTCAGTTCACAGAGGAGTGGGGTGGGGGGGTCGAATCCGCTCCATATATGGGAACAGGAGATACACTGCATGTAGTAATGTTTATCGATCCAATTAAGCGTACAAGCTATTTGAGCAGTAGACGTCGAGAGTAGATTCGCTTTTATGATTACCAGCTCCAGTTCCAGTCTTGGGTATTTAGAGTTACTTCCGTTCCTGTGCCCTTTTGCACTCATGGCTGGGTACGCAGAGCTGCATATCCATCAGACCCCATTTTGCCACTGGAACAAGCAAAAGGCGCTCCTTTAATCTATTTGATTTTCAGATTTCATTACCTGTCCGGCAGCATTATGTCGGTGAGCTTATCTTACCAGCAGTAATTACGTCCTTTGTGAACTGATTTTGGTTCAGTTCATAAATTAGTAAGTCGAACAGAGCAGTTGAATTGCTTTATTCACCATCACTTGATGTCTACCACATTAACATTGAATTAGAGCTAATTAGGATATCGCTATCCCCAATATACGTTAGATTCCGGAAAAATCTCTCTAATGCTAGGAGGCGAATGGAAAGGTTCAGATTTCACTGGGCATTTTTTCCAGCATCCCAGCAGTTTTTTAAATAAACTTTTTTACGTTCCCGTTCATCTTCAGTGTGTACAATTTATTTATAAAAAAAAACCCCCGCATAAAGGATAACCAGCATCCTTGCAACCGGAAGTTTCGTCCGTAATTCAATTACCCCTCGGGTATTTCAACTTTGCCTTTTCAAGCGGAAATAACGTAAAACTCAGTCCCCCTCAGTCAATTCGTAGGAAAAATGTAACTCGTTCCCGTGAAATGGATGTCTCTGCCCTGCTTCATAGGTACAAGTACAAAACGAAAAAAATGTTTGTCAAACAAGTAATCTTGTTAGCAGTTCAAGTGTAGGTTTTCCTCTCCATTTCTGGGTGGACTTATTGAAAAGTTTCTTTTTCGGGATTCAAGACGCACCTTTGTGAACCCTTTAATATTTCCAACCTCCTTCCATTTTGATGGATATGTATGCGTAGGCTGAATAATAAAAATGTCAGGGATTCCTTTTCCGGTGAATATTACCCAAAATCACTATAAATTTATGGGTAGACCGATGTGAGAATATATTATGACGTGGCCGAGCGTTTGTTAAGTGCAGGGAAAAGCTTTGAGGGCAACGAAAAATATCGTTCGTTTCCGCACACTTAGCCCCGAAATTTGGGCCTGTTCGAAAACGCAGTACTGCCTGCCTTATACGAAAGCTACACGTGTAGTTTATTTGCAGGGAGTTTACAATTTCGAAATTACCGTCTCCTCAGTCTGCTGCTATAGTTATTACGAAATATTTCAAAAAGTTTTGAATTTTTTAAGTGTAAAACAATTAACTACACGTGTAGTTTTTGCCTAACTTACGCAGTACTGTGTTTTCGAACATGCCCTTTCATTATGGCCTTGAACAGCACATATACCGATGCGTATTCGAAATTTATGCGACAAGAAGAAGGGCCTGTTCAAAAATGCAGTACTGAGTAACATATGCAAAAACTACACGTGTAGATAACTGCTTTAAACTTAAAGAATTCTGAATGTTTTTCAAAATTTCGTAATAACTATGGCAAGGAACTATGGAGGTGATAATTAGGAAATTATAAACTCTCTGAGAATATATTAACTACACGTGTAGGTTTTGCATAAGTTATGAAGTACTGCATTTTTGAATAGGCGCGAGTTACATGTCACATGCACCTGTATAAAACAATTTCGCTTACCTTTCCAGATTTTCCATAAAAATTCATGTCATTGGAATAATTCTCTTTAATTGTTTGTTCTACTTTAAAATGTCTGGACAGCTTTTTTAACGTATTGCCTAAGCTCAGGGAACAACCCGATGATGCACACAGGGCACAGCACAGCTCAGACGGAGAGAAATTCGGGAAGAGGAAATTGGGAAATTAACCTAAAAAATGTAGCAAGTGAGCCAGTTACAGGTAAATTCTTAACATTTGAGAAATTGAGCAAATAAAGCTGACTCTTTGTCAGTAAATTTAATTGCGGTTCAAAAAAGCTCTTTAATTAAAACTTCTCTATACGAAAAAAGTAGAAGATAGAACAAAAAGCATTCCTAGTTTTTTGTACTCACTCAATAGAATAATATTGAAATGTCATTTTTAACTAATTCCTAGTCTTCCTTTCAATTTTGGTATTTTTCCAGTCTCCTGAGATTTAATTGCTTCAAAAAAAAGGAAGTTTGCTACAGCTCTAGTCTTAGTCTAATTTTGTCCCAGAAATTAATCTCAAGTAGAAAGAGTAGAAAACAAGCTGGATAACACAGAGAGACACCGGCAAAAATTTATATTGTGAAATCCCAGCTTAGTTACAAATCCTCTCAATAATTGTAAAAAGTTGCATTGCAAAAAGAGCAACATTTCCATTCCACGCAGATTCCCTTCCAATCAGCTCAGCCATCTTTAAAAACGAATGAGACTTTAAGATTTAAATACGTACAAAATCACATTATAAAATTTATCCTGTTTATTTTCTTTTCTAGACCAGATAAATCATTCCCTCCATATATTGTTTGTGGAATTGAAAAATATGAATTTTTCACACAAACAATATCGAAACCTGCTTCTTGGGGCTGCGCTCTCCTACAGATGGGTTTATGTATCGCAAACGATGTGCACGAAATAAGACCAATTTTCAGAGTTCCCAAGGCAAGGGATGGAAATTGTATCTCAGGAAATAAAGTTTTCCCCAGTGTTGCTCAGATTTTGCATAAAATAAATTTGAAATTGAAAACACAAAAATCACTGAAGAGTAAATAGGGGAGAATGTGTATTTTCTCATTTTATCGGGAGTGTATAATGATGAATTGGTCGTGGGCCCTGGATATGAGCCAAATTGGAAATTACACTTTATGTATTCAAATTATCACATTTTTCGTATCTTTTAAAGTTGCGCCCCCTAAGTTAAAGCTAAGAAAGACAAATTCAAAATTTGGAACCCTACCTTTGATCTGAGACTGATGAATTTTCATCAGCTGTTCCACCCAAATTAATCTGAGAAAGATATTTATGTAGACAGACTGACGTACTCACTCACTGTGCACTTCTGTAATTAATAATTCGGGGACCAGTTTACTTCTTCTCTAGAATAATTTGACAATCCCGGCCATCCCACTAAGCCTTGGAGTGAGGTTTCGGATTTACGATTCGCCATTCATTGAACCAAGTCGGTGCTCCCCAGGTAAGTAAGTTGAAAGCCAGTTATTAAATTATTCAGGCTCTCTAATGAAAATATAATACCATAAGCCAAGTAAGTGCTTTTAAATTATCAAGACAAAGGATGAATGCCAAACAAGGATACCTATAAGCTGGGAGGTGTGAGGTGCATTGACCTGAGAATACTTCGCTAAAGTTTTGGTATTGAATTGTGATTTGTTTCGGCATGTAAATTTATCACGAAGGGCGGTTGCTAACCGTGGTTTCAGTTTGAGTGAGTACCATGCTGCCATGATGCCGCCAGGATAACGAAGTTATTTCAGTGCTTGCGTAGCACATGTTTGGCAGGGTACATATCCCGAGGTCTGCTCTTCTGGTGCTGAAAACGTTCACCGGATTATTAAATTGGAAATCTATGTTTTCGGGAGTGAGATTTTCACATGAGTGCGAATTTGACACTGAATCAGAAAATATCTGGTAACTTGATTACCGAATCTGAAATTAGCTGTAAATATGCTGCAGGATTTCATCCCCTGTTAATTAAAACAGAAAATCAGTACGCGTTGAATTGGGCCAGACAGCTCTACTTCTGGTGCCCAATTAATCAATTGAATAGTCTGTCCACCCTAACCTCTGCCAACCGGAAGAGTGCGGAGCACGATAGTAGTTCTTTAGAACACTTTGGCTTAATCGCTCCAACCATTCCGAAGCCGTAATTAATCACACGAAACAGCCGGTGACCGGGTTCATAGCAATATCCATGACTTGCTTATTGGAAACTGGATTTAAGTGAGCTTTTAGGTCCAGACTTTAAGCCAAAAATAATGAAAGTTTGCCCGGGGTATGAGGACATTAAAGGCTAACAAATCACAAACAAGCCCGGGCTATTTGTCTTACTTAATCCATATCCACAAAATCTTTCAGGACTTGTCAAGGACAACTTTCCTGGTAACTTAATCACAGCCAACCCATTGAATTGGAGGAGTTATGTGTCAGCTAGCAGATACGCTCCCGTCAGTGTGGGCTGCTATGTATATGATGTCATAGATGTAATAAAGGAATATTTGATCAAAGTTAGCTTGAGAGTCTTTGCTAATGAATTTGATTAATTGTTAGTTCAAGTGGAAGTTACCCCTTGGTAGTTGTAAAGTGAGTTATAGGAATTATTGTCAGTTTCAAGTGCTAGTGACAAGGAAGGATCGTTCGTAAATAGAAGAAAAATTCGGATTGGTTTAATTTTACAGGATTAGCAGAAAGTGATTGTGGGGAATGTGCAGATGTACGAAGCTTCTAAAGAAACTCGAAACAATTTTACCCCCAAAGTCATAAAAG
>QYTT01079748.1:3554-13985 GCA_006980735.1 Dasypogon diadema
TAACATGAGTTTTGAAGTATATATTTCTTATGAAAGCAGGCACTCACATGACTTTTTGCAATTTCAACCCATAAGGGGATGAAAAGAGATAAATATATTTTTGCGCTAGCAAATTTTCCGATGCAATGCTTAAAATAGGTGTTATCACCATCACTTGAATTGGTTGAGAAGATGATTAACCCAACAGAACCAAAACCCAATAATAGGGGCAATCGTTGAAGATTTGATTGGAAGAATATATATTGACATTGCCCACATCCAGGATAAGCATTTGAAATGTTTATGCGAGCATGCTAAAAATGACTAGAATACCGGTATGAAAGATATGTTATTGAAGTCGTTTGAAGGTACAGAAATGGTATACAAATCTATGGACTCAGTGGTATGTACAGATATCTTGTCCACTATTAATTCCACTGAATAGCAATTTCAAGCCATTGAATCTTTCAACCCATCAACTTATCCTGAGGGTCAGTGCTTTAGTCATGTCACTAAAGAATCTGCAGACATCGAATCTTTGTAATGATATTAATCTGAAATTGAACAAAGTCCAAAAGAAAGTCTTTAAAATGCGAAGCTGTTACATGGCCACCAAGATTTCCAGATTTAACTTCGTCGGATTATTATTAATGGGTTTATCTGAAAAACATTTTCTATGAGCAGGCAACAACCACTAGAGAAGATATAATGGATAGAATCGGAACTGCCTACCAAAATATCCCAAGGACAATAGCATTAAGGACAGTTTTGTATTTTCAGCAAAGAATTAGATTATGTATTCAGCAAAATGGAGATATTTTCAAGCAGTTTCCTTAAATCCTCATGAGAGGCAATTAATTAAATACCTCCATCTAATTAAACACCTCCAAACGTGGTAGTCAAGGGGACCCACTCTAATTAAGCATCCCAAAAGGAGCATAACCCTACTACGTTCACATTATTGTTCTCGGTTTTTCAGAAACCGGTGTCAAAAATAGGGATCCTCATTTGTACCACCTTGATCGCAATTGTTAGCTCATTCTACGATGCTAAGATTGATGCTAGTAAGGCAATTTTCCAAAACGTATTTGTGCTACCTCTCTTCCTATATTTTCATCCGCCATACTAGCTAGCAAAGCGTAAGGTATCATGGATTTAACTATCATCATATAAGATTGTATGGTCTACCTTCCTGCTTGTCCATAAAACAGCAATACCCTCGTCGATATTATTTGCAAAATATGAATTCCAGTCGAGTCTCCTATCAAGAGCTAATCCATGATATATAATTTCATCCATTCAAGGTTGTTACTCTTGCCGCTTATAAATAGCGCTATGAGCGTTATATCAAGATTTACTTTCAATATTCCTTCTCCACACCGGTGGTGGGGGCTTTTCCATGAGACAAGAAGTCGCCCTTTGTAATCGGATCTCAACAAAAGACGATTTAATGGTGATAGAACTCAATTTGCAGACCATTTTTTAGTAGATTTCAGGGCTATGGACCGACTCATACTCTCCATGTAACTATCACTAAAATGGATATTTTTAAATGCTTTTGTGTATTGTTGTAAGAATTCCACTGCAATTCTCTGGAAAGGGGAAGGTATGACCAGTGCAGTGTGATCATTGCTTCTACGTCAGAACGTTTACAGGTGTTTTTGTTTTTCAATTACAATTGGACGGAGTTGTGTAAAAAGTGACCAAGTGCCTGGACGAAGTATGGAGCTTGACCACTTTTTGCAGAACGCAGTTTAAGTATTCTGCAATATATTGAGCAAGCCACAAGAGTGCAAAGGCTTTCAAGCATTTCTTTTTGGAATGAAATAAAATAGTTTAAATATTTTAGTGAAATGTGCAGACATTACAATTGGTCCATTTTAATTGTAAATTTTAATGCCTCAGTTCTCCTAACAGTTTTACTTAAATACTAAAGAAATTAGAATTTTAAAGATGTTGGTGTATCTGTTCAGGCAAAACCTTCTAAACTACAAGCCACTTCCTGATATCTTAAAGCGTTCATAAAAAACGAGTTCAATATTCTTGCTCAAGGGCAGTTCATGGCTTGTAGTTTAGAAGGTTTTGGTTCAGGCAATCGAACATTTGTAATGGGATTTTCTTGGAACTCATCAAAACATATTTTTCGCTACTTCACGCTTAGAACATCCCATAAAACATCAAAGATTCTCCCACTTAATAATTCAAGTATTTCCCAAGAAGTTTTCTCTCGACTGAACATAATATACTTCCTAAGAATCATCAGAAAATGTTTATTCTTATTTTGTAAAATAGCTTTGTCCATTGGCCGTGAGTCTCCACGCATTTTCGATTTACCCTCTCACCCTCTACTCCTGTAATAAATGTTGTATCACTTCTGTACATTTTCCGTTCATAATTTCCATTTCCGGGGTCCTTCTATAAGAACGAAAAATATCCACATCACGAATTCTGTTCGTACCCCACGCAGCGGTTTCCCAATGGATTTCTGTGGTGTTGCTATAGAGAAATCGCTCATACGGGCAGAACAAATTCGATTACAACAAAAGTAATGACAGGCAACAGCAGAAACTCACAATGAAAATAAGAGAGGACGAGTAGGTACTTTACACGAACAAATGTTACCACACGGATGGAAAAACATTGAAAAGCTCATGTAAAACAAAGAAGTAACGCCTTCTCAGATGGGGGGGAGAGAGCTAAGTTTCCCTTCAGCAAAATGCGATAAAATATATTTAAACAGATTTAGGGGTGAATTTCTGCAATTTTCATAGATTGAATGGATGGACTAAAAGTGTCAAACACGTGCCCCGCAGAGGTAAGCAGAACTGAGTTTTGCAAACTCTCATCAAAGGGTTGCAAACTTAATTAAATGGGGTGACATGAGTATTCCATCTCATTACCATTGCTACATATAGTCTCCATTGAGATACTATGTAAATGCATTCATATACATTTCACATTAATTTGACTGCAATGTATCTAAATGTTGCCTAAAAACAGAATTGAATTCCTGTTTAATGGAATTTGGTATCAGAATAAAGCTGTTGAGGAAATAGTAAAAGGAACTGGTTTGGATTAGTAAACCAAAGCAAACCACTGTTCCTTTAGGACTATGCACTTTCTGTTGAGAAGTTACTAAGTTGAGAAAGCAATTTTGGCGCTGGTGGTAAAACATTTACCCTGATTTTGCTTATAAAATGGAATTGATTACAACAAAGGTGAGAGAAATTCATCCTATGTGATCCTATCCTGGTGATAACTACAACTAAAAAGCGATTTCCTTTGGCTGTTGAAATCGTTTTGACGAAAAAAAAAATAATCGCAGCTGTGAGGATGTTTTGTTTTCTTTAATAGTTCTATTTTGAATATTCCTTAAAACCAGTGATGGGCATTTACGCGTAGATTTGCATTGTCTACACTCCGGGGTAGACAATGCGTAGACAATGTAGATAATGCATAGTTTACGTAGAAATTGTAAACTTTTGGTAGATACATAGGCTTACATAGGATTTATATGATGAACGATGGGTCCTATTCTAATGGGTTTCGTAAAATTTATCTTATGTTATGATCGTAACATACAATTTTTAATGAAATTCGTATTTTAATGTGTTCTCTTAAAATAAATTTAGAAGCAATTGTGTAGATTTCTTCTTTTACGTTTTGCTTCCAAGTCATATTTAAGGCAATTGTATTAAAAATTCGAAATATAATAATTTTTAATTTACTTAAATGCTAATTTAGATCAAATTCAGAATATTAACAGTTCCTAACATAACATAAAATTCTTAAAATATACTTGAGAAGTTATTTTATGTCACCGGAAATTTTATGTGATGTGGTCGTGTAACATAACATAGAATTTGACGATTAGGATATGAATTTTGTGTAACGTGATATAAAATAACATAACATTTTTCTCCAGATAGGACCCAATATCTATTGTCTACATTGTTTACATAGATTACATTGTCTACTTTAAATATTGCGACGTAGACTACGTTATTATTTACGCGTCGACAATGGCGTAATTTACGTTGTGTAGAGAATTTGCCCATCACTGCTGAAAACTATCTATCCCTCCTTATATATCAACCATGATTCATAACAAATTCTAATTCAGTCAAAAGCTAGTTAAGTCCGCAGTGTAAGTGGATAAGAAGAATTATATTTTTTACTTCTTCTTCTCAGTAGCAGTTTTCATAAGCTTCGCATTTAGTCTTATACAGGGGGTCCTATTTTAATTCGTATTCCTGAATATAATGGAAACTACACGTCGTACACAAGATGGCGCTGTCTTGGTCTGGTAGAACTGACTACATTACGGCTAAAGCGTATAGAGCAATGAGTTTGACCTTATTTATGTTAAAGATATTGGAATGCATCTGGGAATAGAAAATAACGTCCTTGATAGTCCATGCTGCAGCATGCGTAAACGAAAGGGAAATCCATGACACCATAGCACACTTCTTCTTCCACTCCATCGAGAAAGTTTCCTTTGTAAGGAATCCACTTTAGCTATGTTTATAGCCGTTGAAAATTCATCAGGGGATGAATTCCGCACATGTCAAACAAGTGGCAGTAAAATTTCTAAGAAAACTCTCAGGATGACAAGTCTTCCGCGTTGAAGACCTACCGCGCTTGCCTGTCATGATCATTCTTCTAACAGAATTCTTTGAAAATGAATTCAGTAATATGATGGAAGGCTCCATCCGATTGAGACTTTAGAAATAATAAAACGCGAACGTAAGATCTTAGAGATTGAACAAAAATAATGCATGTTCAGTATACATCGGAAGCATTCAGCTCAACTAATGCACAGTCATTGGAGATTCAAGTCAATATCTCACCCACAGAAATCTATATACAAAAAAGTGGCAGCCTTGATGGCTCCGAGATTGTATCTTAATAACTGTTGGGTACATGCAGGCTCACTTGCGCTCCTGCGGTATCACAAACTGCAGCTCTCACTTCTATGATTACTTCAGAGTTTGAGTTGCATTAGAAACCGCATCCCTTGACGCATCTAATTCTTTTTATGGATGGTTCAAAACCTGAGTGTGTCGTTGAGGCTGGCTTCTTCTCTTAGTATGTGGGGTCTAAACGGCATTGGGTCTTAAAAAGTATACTGCAATCTTTCAAACGAAAATTGAGGCTATCTTGAAGGTGGGCAAATATCTTCGGTACTTGTATTCCCAGGAATTGAACATTGCAATCGCCCGGACAACTAGGCGGCTATCAAAGTTCTTGCATGGTATAAATATTCTGTGGGTATTAGGCCATAGTGGTACTTTTGATAATGAGAAAGCAGGCAAGCTGGCAGCTGCCCTCTTCCACGGAGATTAATTCGATTAATGGAAACTCTTATAATTAACAATCCCTTATCTTCTTAACATGTCGAAAGCATTCATTTTGAAAAAAAAAACATCTAATATTTGAGCATTTTAAATCAAAATAAACTGACGATAAAAATTCCCGTACTTTGGGTTTTTCATTACTAAAAACAAAGTCGAAAGATTTTCTTCTTAGTGTAAAATGAGCTCTGGACAAAACTAGTGAACTTCATCTTTAATTCCGGTGCCTTGCCAAACAAACCACTTGATAGAATTACAATTTTCTTTACCTTATGTATGCCAAACTTAAAAATTGGTTTTGTAACAACTACGGGGCTCATAAATATTGAACAAACCATGTTATTTTAAACCAATAGAACCAAGAGAAGTTCGCAGTCTTCCTCACACAAAACTTAAATTTGTCACATTAATTCAGGATCACATTTTCCAGCTCATCTCTTGCTGCATTTAGTTACATACCCAGAAGCCTTCTGAACGTATTTCTTGTACCCTGGATGGGAAGCACTCAAAGGGGGTCGAAAACTCTTCTTCATAGATTACATTAACTTACTTAAGCCAGAAGCATCTCGTTCAGCTTGAAGTACATCAATTGTGGGTCAGAATTAAGTATGACAGCATTGGCATCATATGTTGCTCCTTTCTATAGTTTACTTCCTGCATACCATGCAACCAGACTGCTAAGAACCTGCTTGATACCATGTACTTACCTCCGATGAGGTAAAACCACAAAATAACACCACATGACGTGAAAAGACATTGAAGTGTGACGATGGCACAATTACGTGACCATTTGCTGATCCATGGCGGAAACTTTCCTCTTTCATGTCATTGTAGCAAGAGGTTTTGGTCCTTGTTCAAGATCCTTTCTTTTTTATCCTAGAGGAGGGGGTATGTACGTCTTCTTCCAATTTAGTGTCAGAAGCAGTGAAAAGGAGGGAAAAGGTAAAATGAAATTGTTAGAGGTGCTCAACTATGCTCTACGAGACGCCTCATTAAGAAGATTAACATTGGGGCACTGTTGCTAGGTGTAAAGCTTTCTGCTCGACATGAAATTTAATTTCTACAAGTTTATATTTTGCATGACATAAAATTCTCTCTCTCACACTCCCTACACCAGCAGGTCTAACATAAACAAGAATTGCTTAATCCCGTACATAAAAGCTCAAATTTAAGATGAGTTTCCTTAATTTTTCAAGCTAATGACATTCATTCCTTTTTATTCGGAGTTTCCTTAGATATTCTTTGAAATTCCTTCACCATCAAACGAGCACCATTCATCATGCTACGGGAAAAATATTAACTTCTTTCGCTTTCAGTTATTTTCACCAGGATATTCGAAATCCTGAAAGCCATTTAAAGCCTCCCACCTAATAATTTACCAACGTGGAGCCAATCCGAATGAATTTTTGATACTCCTGCAAAAGTTTTAATCCACTGTGCCAGGGGCAAAGAATTTATTCAAAGAAATCCTCATGTTCAAAGCCTAGCTGTAAGGTAAAACTTAGCCTTTCCGATAAAGAAAATTGCTGAGAAGTGCTGGTCTTACTGCGAATTTGGGAAATAAGAATGTGGTCGTAGTTCCTGCTTCCACAGGACCTGGATTATCCTCACTTGACATATTAAATAGCCGGCTCATGGGCTGAATATTGATCAACCACAGTAGCAGTAAAGCTTATTGCATGCACTTATTCCTAGACTTTCCACATGATTTTGTTGTGCGCCGCCGCCTCCCGTGACCCCTGAGCCTTCACAGATTGGTGTTCGGGAACCGTACCAGAATTTCTCTTTCCCCTAATTTCTGGATATGATCATCCTTATAGGATACTACATCTTTTTCATTTGATTTATGGTCTGAATGCTTGGAGTTGTCGTAAACTTTTACGGGACTACTCCTTCCATTTTATAGCTTTGAACGAATGAATGCTGATCCCTTAGGCGATAATTTCTTCCTTTGGAACTCTAATTAATTCTTATGGTAGATTTGTTTGTGGGACTGACGGTTAAAATTACCATGGATGTCATAAACAGTAGTTAAGACAAGGCTATTTCACCTGACTTAACGGCTTTTCGATGATTGAGTGCGATTTAAGAAGAACTTTACCTTTTCGACGGTAGATATATTGGCGCATTGCGATGGATACATTTGATTTTGTAATGTATATATTTAATAAATTTTGCTACAGTTGGAGAATAGGCTGGAGAATTATTGAGATTTTATGTAAGTCGGTACTGATGACTCACTAGATAATTCCGTGGTTTGTTGTTGTAAAAGATTCTGGTTTGGAACTCCAGTTGTGGGTTGAGATCTTTTGGGAATGGGTATAAGATCATATTATTAATGAGTTAGATTAGGGTGAATTATGGGAAGGATAACTAAAATAACTAAACATACTTTACTTACTTTTAAATTGGGTTAATTTTCCAAAATACGAAAAATTAAAATACTTATTTTCGCCGCTTGAATTTACAAGACAGCTCGAATTTACAAGACAACTCAAGATACCAGACGTTTCGAATTTGAAGAAAAATCAATTTCTTAACACTTGATCAGCAGCAGCATTAAGAACTTGCCTTTTCTTTTAGCTGCTAAACGTCTTTCCATAACAAAACCTATAGAAAAAATGCAAAATATTACTAAAAACGCCCGTTTTAAGAGCAGAATTTATTACATCAAACCACCATCCATTGCTCCGAAAAATGGGACTTTTTGCTCTTTATGGACTTTAAAGAGCTTTAAGCATGCGACATTACGTCGGTGCTCCAGGGAATCGCTTTTACAAGTAATTGCTCCAATGGTCTGTCCAATTAATACCCTAGAAAAACTGTCTCTACAATGACCTCATTTGAAAAATATCAAGTAGGCTTTCAAAATGATTTGGAAAAGCTATCAAAATTAGCGAGTACGCGAGATGCAGGGTACTATAATCTGAAATACTCTGAATTGGAATAGAAGGCAAGGAATAAGAGGTCATTCATAAAGAGTAGAAAGAGAGTATGGCTAAAAGCAGAGCTGGCATTGACGTAATAAGCGTTAGAAGTTACGCCGTCCAAAGAAACAGGAAGGGAAGGTTCAAGCTCAAGTGCCAACGCAGCCTCCTCTGACTCACCGAAGCTTTACAGACAGTGATGCCAACGTCATCAATTCTCAGTTTGAATATCCGTATCAAAAGCCATATTGACGATCTACACCATGATAGGTGGAATGTTTCGTGGTGTTGTATTTTATCAATTGCGAGTAGATAAGTGCCTCAAAAACCATTGCTAGAATCAAAATAATTGCTATTGGTCTCTAGTTAGTGGGATCACATGTTAGGACTTAGAGAATATAAGGTAAAAGCAGTAGGTAGTAGTTCTATGGCAGATCGGAGATGAAGCTTAGTCTTACCTGTGATGTGGAAAGTAGCCTGCAGAGTTTGAGTAGAGGCACAATAATAACAAAACCTAGAAAAAGTCTAGTGTCATCATAGATTTAAATAAAAATAAAAATAATGATAATAATAATTTTCTTGAATTACCTGCGGATATTGCTGTTGTACAGCTGAGTATCCTACAAAAACAATTCTGCAAAGAGATTTAATGCAATTACAGAAATTTCGACCTAAACGACAAACAGGCTATGATAAAATGATGCTAGACCCTTCCTGGACACTTAGGGACCCAAGGTTGGAATCAACCGAAAACAATGAATTTTGTGGAATATATAGAATTACCTGGATCTAGAGGACAGGTACGTCAAGAAGTTCGATGGTGAACCTATTTTGTAGAACTCCTCCTGTACCCTGAAGAATTCAAGTTTTGATCAGAAATAATGTAAATAAGTTGATACGTTTGAATATTGTTAATTACTTGTCTTAAGATGATGTCAAGCAGGCAAGCTGCGCACAAATGTAAGCCCGTTTACACTTAATACCTGGGAAAAGATACATCTGAAAGGATAAAGGAAATCATCAAGGAAATCCTAAAATTTCATACTTACTTGATCAAAACTTCTAGTTTAGGCCAGAAACTTCCTTCGCACATCAGAAAATCATAGCAAACACTTCACAAACATTTAGACTTTCACCTTCGCTCGCATTTCGGAGGAACTCGTATTGAAATTGAATATACCTCACTTCAGAATATTGACTCAAAATAACTCGACACCAAAGGATGTTTATTGAACTTACTTGAAAATACAAAACATCAACAATTTTCAACAACAAAAATTTTACTTAATAGCAAAAAGCAATTCTTTTGGGGAATAATTCGGTCATAAAAAAATCGAAAATAGTATGAATAAAATTTAAACCGATTTTGACCATTTGCCCAAGTTTGAAAACATCTGGAGATGTATAGCAAGGTTTGGGAGGAAATCGAAATAAAAATGAGGATCCTGGAGTGTATCTCTTTCTTTTTCCGCAAAGTCACAGTGTCGCGAGGTGTTATAAAAGTTGAAGATCGAGGTGATCGAGTGCCACAAGAAGGAAAAAGAATTCAAAATAAAAGAGAAAACTTTAAGGAAGGAAAACAAGATCGAAAGGGAAAAATAGGACATTGGAAGGCCGAGAAGGTTTTGGGAGTGGACCGTAGAAATCTTATCCAAAGATGAGTATAATTTTTTCTTCTCCTTTTTTTTTAGCCGATCACGTTTTTTTTCTAAATTCACGTTTGGGTTTTTGTTCGTCTGCCTTGCTACACGAGTGAAATTTAACGTTGTCAGATAGTTACAATTCTTGCAGCTTTCCTTTAGTTCTGTGACGATAGGAATAAAGTGAAAATTAAAGTTCCTGTGTATCGGTTGTATTGGAAATAATAAAAAGTGTAAATTTCAATGATGGTAAATTTTTCGAAACATTACTTTACTATATCAGATCAGTAGAGGAAAGTAACCAAATATGGAATACCATTTGGTTTTTGTGTTATAAAACAAGAAGATATTGTAAATCAAAAACTTTTATTCTCATTTATTATCAGTCATACAGTTGCGCTTAACTAATTGACAGTCTTGTTTTACATAGATTAATTTAAGATAAAAAAATTTCTCAAAAACAAAATCAACATAAAGGCACCTAATTATGGAATTGGTACCCAAATATGGACTACTATAAAACTAAATTTC
>QYTT01079748.1:21224-40325 GCA_006980735.1 Dasypogon diadema
TTCCTTCCGATCATTTTTCAGGGAGAAGTATTAGTTTAATCGTTAACTTTCCCTTCCTACTGCAGAAGACATTTTTGGATATAACCCCTTTCTTCCCGACTACTTCTTGCTTGATCGAGAAGCCTAGGCTTTCCCTTAACGAAGGAAATATGGACCGCATATTCCTTAATATTCACACTACACTTCGCTTTCTTTCTCTCTTTCTGTTTCAGTTTCTCTACGAACAGTGATGTTCTGAGAGGGCGAACTCTATAACAAGTTGTTAAGAAATTAGTCCACAAGGACTTTATCGCTTTAGTTCATGGCCCACTATGGCTTGAGCTCACCCACTAGAGAGAGGAAATAATTTTTTCAAATTCCGTGAATTCTTCGATAATTTTTCAATTTCAATTTAAGAAGACACACTAACATGAATATCTTCCACTATATGAGATATAATTAAATGAACTATGACTATTTTTTCAAGATAGTTCGCTTAAAAAAATAAAAGTTTCTCGCTATTATTTTCAACGTTTTCCAGAATATGAGTGCATACGTACTTCTTTCCTTAAAAACTGGAAAGACAAATGTTACAATTATATTTTTTAGGGGAAATTTGCATATTATAAAAATTAATTTTAATGTCTATCTTCATAAATATTGTATACCTAGTTACTTAAAACTTGCATTCACCTACATTAATTCGCTTTTATCTCTTTTAATTTGCAGGTAAGTCCCACCAATCCTCTTCTAAATTCTTGGTAAGTCCATCTCAGACTCATCCATATTTAACAAGACCCTAATTTTATATTTTACCTAATTGCATAAATTTTGTAAGACTTTCACAAACAAAAAATTAATATTCACCCTTCACTCTTTTGCGCTATGTGTCCTGTGTTA
Organism: Dasypogon diadema; assembly: GCA_006980735.1. Lineage (NCBI taxonomy): Eukaryota > Metazoa > Arthropoda > Insecta > Diptera > Asilidae > Dasypogon > Dasypogon diadema. Next base: position 22,104 of record QYTT01079748.1, read on the forward strand.
TTTTCTGTCTAATCTAGCTCCCCTTTGTCGTCTAAAAACCCAGCAGGAGCTTGCTAACCTAACAGTCCCTTCTGTTATCACCACTTTGCGCTGTGGCCGACTGACTAACTCACCTTTGATGTCATCAGTAATCATAACTTATTTTCCATTTCCTCATCAAATTAAGGAGCAATTATTGCATTCGGAATTATAATTTATTGCCCAGCGGACGGGATAGGAAATTAGAGACATGAAAGATATTAACCAGGTGAGGTCCCATTTGAATTCAAAGCACTGCGGTCTAATACCTAAAAGCGGATGCACACTGATTAAAGGTGGCGTGTGCCACAAACTTTTCATTATCATGGCTCTTTGAAACCACTTTCAGAAAGTTCTCTGGGGATTGAAAGCTGTTTTTCGACTTCATTGATAATTTGGGGAATAAGTCCTTGCTGGCAGATTTGAACTCTGTACGGGAGAAATCCGTGGATCTGTGAAGGATTAAGAATTCCCGTATGCTCGGAATATCTCACAAAAGCGGTTTTTACATCCCCAGATACATTTAAAGATTAGTCGTACAAACATGATTACGTAGTTGACTTTCTCCTGACAAAGTCAAGGTATTAAATTTCATCCACCCTACAAGATTCTGATACAACGAGCTTGTAAGCGTTGTACTTATCAAGCTTTACCACATGTACCAATACAGCGAAAAGCTTGGATTCAGCACTGGTAAAAAGGATGCATGGATATATGTTCGCATACCGTAGTATCTGTATACAGTAAAAGGACGAGGGTGCGTAAAAGCTTTCATTCTTAACCACCACTTTGCCGGAGATACATGGTAAGCGGTTATTGTACACATTTTGCTTGCCTTGCAATACAGATAAAAGGTATCAAACAAATACTGCGACAACTGTTTTGGGGGTGGAAATTTCTGTCCAAGGCCCCCATATAGGGCTGATTTGATCTACAAAAAGGCACCAGCCAGCAGTAGTCGGTCTTTAAGCTTACGGTTGTGAAAACATATTCGACGCGGATGGCGATAGATTTTTGGAGTAATTATAAGAAATTTGGCTAGGCAAATAAAGTAGATATTGTGGTGTATTGTGCTTAAGATTCAGTCGAATCTGTGGAGTCGTCGAGAATTCGTGAAGGTTATTATTAATATTGAAATATTTGAGTGAGATTTGAAGGCAGATAAGTGGTGTGATTAATGTGTCTGGAATTGTTTTGAAAATCTGTGCAGTTTCCTTTGACGGTGCTTTTTGGATAATACAACGGCATTGCTTCAAAATCTGCATTGACCACTTGCAACGAGAACAGCGTATTAAAGTGGATTTTTGACATTTCGTTCAGGCAAAGGATTACCTCGTTTTTTTCGCATACTATACAAACCGCGTAGTGCTTGTGTGTCTGACCACAAAAAAAATATTTCTATATATATGAATGAATTTGTGTGAGTGCTTGTGCAAAAACAAATCCTTATGTCCGCCTAAATTGCCCAAATCAACAGCCTTCAAGATGATTCCATAAAAATAATGCATCAAAGTGTGCCATGTGAACACAACATACAAATTTAATACAAAATTTGTAAACGTAACAAACCCGGCAAAATAAACCATCAAAATTCGCCACCACCCCTCATCATCATTATTACCACCCTTGAAGTTCACTTGTGCTCACTATCCCATTGTATACACACAAAAATTAACCAACCTTCTGCTCCCTGTGGAGTTTCACACTCAAATCTTTCCGCATACACATTGGTGTACGCTAAATCCCCTTTCATCTCCCACCACCGGGTCACCAATACAGTGAAAACTTGTATGAGATTTTGCTTTCGGCAGCTGATATATGTTGAATTGGAATAATTTGGCATGCAGGAATACTTTGGGTTATAAGGAGGGTTTTCACCAGGTTTTATATATTATTTGTGAAATAAAAGTTAGTGACTGAATACCCTGTAATTAGTATTAATTGTATTATGTGCAATATAACGATAAGTGTATAACATATCTCTATGGTGATATCATATCGGTCATAATCAGGCTTTAAGTTAAATATCTATATACATATATACGCTTTAAGTGTCTAAACATATCCATATCAGTACTTATTACGCACAAAAGTATTCATATACTCTTAAGTAGAAAAAACAGCGGACAGAAGATTCCAGCAATATGTCACAACAACAACCAAACTCATCATCAACCAATAAACCAGAAATGGCTCCAGAAATTCCAAAATTAACGCAAGAACTGGCAGCTCAAGCTGCTCAGCGCGCTCAGGAGATGCTAAGTAAAGCAGCCGAGTCGCGAAAGGTACCAGAAATACCAGCTCGATCTGAAAGTCATAAACCGCCACCAGAAATTCCCCCAAAACGAACCGGATTAAAAAAAGCAATGTCCGAAGTAAGCGGTACACCTATGTCCGGCCGTGTTCCTCCACCATTACCACAAAAACCAGCCAGTGCACAGAATTCACCACAACTAATGCATAAATTCAAAGAGAAACCACAAAGCCAACCTCAACTTCAACAAATCAGGCCACCCGCAACACCACAAATGTTGCACAAATTCCAAGAGAAACCTCAACCCGGTTCAACTGGTTCACCTCAACCTATTCCGAAGTTTACGGAAAAGATCTCAAATTCACCTCAATTCGGAGTGCGTAATATGAACTCACCACAATTAAGCATTCGTTCATCCCCAGCCACTGCAAGCAATTCACCGCAGTTTAGTGCTAAAAAACCAGTCCCAAAATCCATAATCTCGCCGTCCGAGGATTTCGGATCTGAAGATGCCCTACGCCGGATAGAAAGCGGGCTACACAACATGGAACGTGCAATGCAAGAACAATTGAATCTTAGATCTCTAGAGGCTGCCGTTAACCAATCAACTGTCGACTCTCTCAATTATCCTCTCGAATTTAAATCAGGAAATATTCGGTCCATGGGATCCATAACGTCCTTGGATGGTTCTACCCAAAATATGCGTGCAATCGAAAACTTGAGAATGGGTCTCGACTCTCAAACGGGATTTAACCCTAACATGAGAGCATTAGAACGCAATCTAAGCATGGACCAGATGCGTCTGGATAATTACCATAGCGGTGGAGCTAGTGAAAGGGGTGGTGGTGGCGGCGGAGCCAGTACCGTCAGCAATATGAGGTCGATGGAATCTAATCCGAACATACGTACGACCCTAGAGGAAATTAAAATGCGAGGCCAACAAGACCATGCCAGTCATGCAGTACGTGGTGTTTCCGTTGAGCACCATATGCGCTCCTTGGATCGTAATCTACCCCTAGAACTACAATACAGTCGACATCGATCACAGGACTTTAGTAGTATGGTTGGTGGAGATTTTCGTGAGCATATACGACAGCAACTTGTGGGTGGTGGCGGAGGTGGTGGGGGCGGTGGTGTGCCAGTATCATCTGGAGCAAGTGCATATTCTGGGCTTGTGGGTGGACCCACTGCACTTATGCAGCAACAAGCAGCACAGGCCAGACAAGCTTCTGGATTATCACGAGAGGATTTAAGAATGAGACGTCGTTCATCACATGATGAGACTCAACTATCGCAAGGAATTCCTGGTAATGATTTCTTCCTCTACATTTTTCTTTCAAAGTTTTCCTATTTTTTATGTTTGTGTGTGTGTGTGTGTGAGCGAGAAGAGTTTTTGTCAGAATGTCGTGTTATGGGGGTTGTAAATTCCTTCATTCACTGTCTTTAATTAAATTTTTGGCTGTCATATCAATTCTTAAGTGACACTGATGTTGAGCTGAGTGAAAAGTGCTAATGGAAATGAAAACTTTGCTCACGTTTTGAGATTTTTGATTGCACAAAAAGATACAAGTCTTCTTGAATTTCAAAGAGTTCATTTGGAAAATTCCAATGGGACGAGAAAAGTTGGAGCAGTTGATTTGAGTTTTACTATCTTTAGTTTTATAGGCTTAGGTAGCAAATCACTTCTGAGTGCTGAATGTATTCTGGAGAAAGTTAGTAGCGTGAAGTCGGTAGGCTGATGTAATCAAAATTTCATGTGAAATTCTACCCTGAAAGTTTGTGAAGTGGAAATGATTATAGTGGTTTTTGTTTTTGTAGTTGCTGCTTTCAAACTATCCTTCAAATTGTCACGGTTATATTGTTACAATGTTTGCCAGAAAATCTGGAAGTGAAGCGGTTAATAGAAGCAGACTCAGGAAAATATGCTTCTTATATGATCATTTTGAAAGCTTGTTTAATATTTTTCAAATGAATTCATTTCAAATGGAGTCATTATAGAGCTCTGCTCTGTGTTCGAGGAAAAAGAGCACTGCTGTACTTGCTCTTTTTCTGGTTGATGGAAAAAGAGCAGATCAGTTTAGAGCAGGAATTTGACACATTTTGAACTGTCAAAAAACTTACAAACTTGCTCGGATCAGAGCAGAGATCTTTTATTTCCTTTTGTTTGCTAATCGGATCACAGATCTACTTGGAACAGCGTTGCCGAACACAGCTATTATTTTGTTTCCTTTGCCTTGATCTCCATTCACTGATATTTACGGCAATGGAGCGCCATTATGAAATACCACTTCTCAAGTATCTTAGCTGTCAGGGGGGATGCATTACGCACCTAGGGGGACTAGATCCACGTGTGCCGGACTCCCCAATGATCCGGGTATTCCGGCTAAACCCCCCTCCCTCTTTCTAGGCCACTACCCCGGAACCGTTAGATATTGCTTCGGGGTGGCGACCCTTTGTTTGGGCTCCCCGAGCCCCCACCCCCCGTCAAGAGAACCACAACTCCTGAAGGCCTCCAACCCTGCGCTCAGAGTTCAGAGCTAGTTGTCAGGATCTAAGCTACGTATTAAAGTGGTTCTTGCTTAACCGACTTTGCCTACACCCTGTAGAGACGTTAAGCAATCAATCCCCATCTCTTCCAAAGAGGCTTGAGCGAAATAACAAGCTCTCTTGGCTACCTTAACGAACATGTTTGATTGGGTTTAAATTTTAGGGCATAAACTCTTCTATTTTCCTCCATGTGCTAGGTTCACCTTTAATGGTAATATATTTATTGCTTAACGAAATCTCTACACGACAGAATAGGAGACTTACCCCTCTTCGAAACGAATTGCTCCACTGCAGGTGAGTCACCGCGACAGCGCATCCCCTTTTTGTTTTATAAAACCGCCCTTAGAAGTCACGGAAGTCAAATAACCGGCTGCCATGGAATACTTTTTTGCTATCTTCCGAGATCCAGCACTACCTGTCAATGCATATTTGCAGCTCTTTTTGCACTCATTTTTCCTAGATCCTAACAAATTCAAAATCTCTGAATTAATCGTTGGAATGCTAATAAGTCCAATGGCGCCTGTTTTACGAACAAAACTGTTATACACCGGCTGCTGTGTACATGCTTTAAGAATGTTAGAAAACTAGTCCTTTAGCCAAGACGTGCCTATTAGCTGAAACAAAATTAATTTCTTTCTACTCATCTATTTTGCCTCGTCAATACAGACAAAAATTCCAGTTCCTCCTTGGGATGAAGCACTTGGGAGGCTTTGATATATATAAGAAGAACTTAATGTGCATGGAAGAGCTCCAGTGGCATATATAAGAAGCCTTTTTTCCAATTCTATGATATCAGCTATAGTTCTACCTACTAGATAAAAGTTTTTGGCGTATCCTTGATCCTGTTTAGATTACATACAATCTGAAGGATTGATGATATTTTCACACTAATCAAGGCAGTCCACGAATTTTTTCTACCTTGAAGTTAAATTTGTCATAAAATCTCATATGCCTATGGTCTGAGGCGTCTAGCGATGATATATGACAGTACTTTGTACAAAGTACTTAACAGGTAAAATTTCCGATAAATATCATACACAATCCTATGCCGCATTTTATGGATACGAATTCGCTGTGCACTATTTATCATTTTATCAAAGCCAGTTTAACACTCACTAAGAATACCGCGGGTGGAAGAAATGATAACCTGTTCCCATTTGTTACTTCGTATGAAACCTTACGAGTAAGTGGTCTGAATTGCAATCCATTTGATGACAAAACATGACATTATCAGTCAGCGCGTATCTGCTCCTTAAGTTCTCCCAGGTAGTCTTGTGTATTCTACTTTAGAAAAATAAGTACAGAAAATCTGTTGTCAGATTTCAGAAAAGCTGTTGGACATTTAAGGCTAAAAATATTGGCAGGTAGTTCCTGGCTCAATCTACCCTGTAAAATTGAGTATGCTAAAATTTGCTGTATATATAATAGAGGCACAGAATACAGGGTTTGGCCAAACTTTGCAGACCTTTAGACGTTAAAATAAAACGTTTTTTTTGTATAAACATGTGTCCGAAAATTCATCCCCTCCCAGTTATTTAATCAAGCCATTAATAATTTTATCATTCGAATAAACCTAGAATTCTAGGTTTAGTTGAATGAAAATTAAAACAAACACTGATGAAGTAAAATGGATTTCTGGATACTAATGATTATTCCCGATATTCAACCATTCCAAATATTCTTGTTCTTAGATGGAAAATTACTCGACTTGAATAATCTTTATGCGATTTTGCACGTTGAACCAAGCCCAAATACCACACGCAATTAAATGAAGATAAATAAATCATAATCATATGTATCTGTTTTTTTTTTTTTGTTTTTTATTATATAGACCTGTATACTACTTTAATAGGTATTATAATTGCGACTGATTATAACTCTATACCAAATAAAAGGCATTACTAGTCTTTTGAAATTGACTTAGAAAATGTCACGTCAACAATGCCAAGACGTGACTGGTTCTTTGTTGTCATTCATTTCATGGACAACGCCAGAGAAGATACATTTGGCCGCTTACAGATTCATCGAAGTTACGATTTGATAGAAACTTTTGACCGAAACAGGGCCTGCCTTACGAAGAGTTAATGATCAAATACGATGAAGGTCACGGAGCAAAGCAAGTTTGTTCGCGGAAAACTACTTCGATTTGGGTAGAAAATGTGGTCGTTAAAACCCCCCATTCGGGTACCATGTCAATAATAAAATGTACCAGAAAATAACTCCAGAACTAACCTAAACCACCTCGAAAAATATGGACGCCCTGCAACATCTCTATTTTCAAGCTGTAGGTATGAATTTTATGAAATAATCAAACCATATTCTTTTTGCTTCTATTTTAATAATGTTTTTCCAAACATACCTTTTGTGTTTACTGATCTACTTGAATATGGTTATTATGGCAGAGGTACATCTACTCTTTTCTTTTTGTTCTTATTTTTTATTTTTGTTGTTATTTTTTCTTATAAGGGAAAATTTTGTGTCGACCTCGTGTCCTTTACAATCCAATGATGAGATGGAAAAGTAATCACGCGGAACAACCGACAGTATACAAATAGAACGTTTAAACATTCGAACTACAGAATGTGTAGGCAATACTGTCGTTAAAGTCGCATCAATGTTATTCAGTTCAATGCCAATCAATTCAATATCCAGATATTCCAGAGCGGAACATAGAAATATCCATATTCTAGGTCCAGTATCTAGGCAACTATATAAACCATTTGTAGGAGTTGTAGACTATATGGCTATGAGAGTTTTGTCCAAAATGCATGGATACTTAATCGTAAAGCAGGCCACAAATACATCCAATTGGAATTCCCGAGAAGCATCAAAAACGATGGTGACACAATGACCCTGGGGGGTGGTCTAGCTATCGACGAATAGGATTCGAATATCTTGCTAGGCATTTATAAATATTTAAGAAAATTTCCTTTTCATTGAAATAAGGAACAGGTGCTGGATCACTTTCAGTATATAGTATTTGAGTTGCCTACCACAAACACTCACGAGGAATACGCTGTAAATTTTCTACTTTTCTATTCCTCTAAAATTATCAGATAATCCAAAATGATTATTATGTTTGTTTTTATTGAAGCGCTAAGATGACAATCGACTGATAAATATTCAAAAATAAAATTTGTGTGAAATAGGTAAAACTGTCAAAAACATCAACGGAAGACTATTGTTAAGTACAATTATACAATTAAATTTTCGTTTTGTTTTTATTAAATTCAGTTAAAATTGCTTTGTTTAAAACTGTCATAAGTTAACTAGGCCTAAACTGTATTTCTTAAAATTCAATTTCTCTAAATGTATTTTTTCAATTCAATAATTTTAAGATTTTATTAAAAAGGAATAAAAAACTATGAAATTTGTTAATTCAATTTCAAATTGCACTCAGTCAGTTGTCTATCGCCGATCCCTTGGTTACACGCAGGTTTTCGTCTTCTTTCCCAAAAGGGTTATTTTTATTTTATTTTTCTCCAAAAAAACCCTCAATTCAATTATTATTAATTTTTACCGATCAGCAAATTACCATTACCAATAAACTCGCATATATTGCTAAACCGCTCCCGAAATTGGCAGGTTACCTGGTTTGACCCAATCCCAGACGTTAGTTTTTTTCGTGTTATTACTTAGGATCATTCAAAAAAATGTTTCAACAATAAATTACGACATTAGGGGCATTGTTAAACAATCATAAAATTTAATTCCGTAGAACAATTTTTGTTTGTTTAATAAATGGATTTATTTTTCAAAATTTTAGGCAAAAAATCCAAAATTATCGATTTTGTTTGATAATATCTCCAAGAATAGTTTATCGATAACAACAGGTGAGATACCAAAAGACAAAAGAAAGATACTTATGATAGCTTTCAAATAAACCACAAATAATCTGAATCCATTGGGTGATTTAAAAGTTATGAGCAATCATTTCCATCCACTTAGTGATGGCGATATTTCGAAAAAATGAATCGATTCTCAAAATTCGATATCAAAAGTGACGATATCGATACGTGAAAAGAATCGTTTAGAAAGATATCGATCTTCGAAAATCGATTCATTTCGATGGAAAAGGAGAAATGAAGCCAACGAACTAATAACTAAAAGAACGACTACAAGACAGGTCAATGAAGCACTTTTCCAACTAGTGTGCATGCATTCAACCACAAACTCAAGCTTTCAAAGTAAAGTGTCTCCTTCTTACCTAGTGTACTATGTATTGGAAATTTGCCTCATGAGATGCTTCACTCATGTACAGAACAAGTACACGTTATAGCCGTTCGTTTTAGTTATTAGTTCGTTGGATTGCAGCAGTCAAAGAATTTTCACGATTTTACCATTTAAGTAGGTTGAAATTTCTATGACAGTGTATTTTCAACTATCAGCGGTGAATACGCTTACAAGCGGGACTTGATTCGATACGATTTCGCAGAAAATGTATCGATTCACGTGGATCGAATCGAATCAAAAAAGGGATAAAAAAAACTCGAATTTTTTGAAAAAGAAAATCGATACAATATCGCCATCACTACATCCATTTGGGGAGTGTTTTAGGTGGCGGCAGGTATGTGGAACGATTTTTTATCAGCTTACCTCAAGGAATCACTTGGTATACCCCGTGGTACCTTGATCTGTATCACTCTGTATAAAAGAGAGCACTATATTACACCAAAAAATTATTTGACTTCGAATACGAAGTGACCAATATGAATTTTTACGTATTTCGATGCGACATAACAGAAAAGTTTTTGCAGGTGACCTTATCGCAGGAGTCAAAGAAGTTAACGACATTGTGTATCCCATTTAGTTCCTGCAATGTACTTCTATTCAGAATTAAACCTGAAACATTTAAAATTCTACAATCGGGCTCAAGAGAAGTCTTGTGTAGGTATTGCATTCTTTTCATCCAGTTAAGTCCATTACAGGTAGATGTGACTAAGGACAGCATCAGTATCAGACGTATACTTTAAGACAACAAACCACTTGGTTATGATCCTAGCAGCTTTACACAAATGGAATTTTTCAAAAACATGTTTATTCAATAGCGATAGAACTATTTCTTAACTGCATTCTCTGAATTAAATCAGTTTCTATGGAATAGTAAATTTTCGTTTCGGATTTGGAACCCTGGACATATAGAATTATTCTTAAGCTGGGTTGAGTTTGATGAATGCAATACCTATAGTTTGATTTTCCTGGTCTCCTTATAATATGCAAAATTTACAGTAATGTTAACATTCAGGAATAAAAAATCCTGGAGAGGTAAACCATACCAAACATATACAAAAACTTCATAAAGTAGTAAACAAAATACAGGACTATACATTTTTTGCCTATGGAACGTCCAGTACCTGGCTTGTAGTGAGCTTTATTACCAAGAATTGTTTTCTGACGAATCCAGGAGGTGAAAGTTCAAACTGCGTATCCCAACGAGAGAACATCAAAGCACCATTTTATATTCTTGGTGAACCCCAAGTTTAGGGTAGGTGCCTTTAAACCGTATACGTTACCTTGCCAGTTCGATTGCATTAAGGAATTCTGTTTGGGTTTGCTTAAAAAGAATAAAAGAGAAGAAGCAAAATTAGCTCTGTACTCCATGGATACCAACCGCTCTTTTGAGTTTTCATAACTCCGTTGCCGAAAAAAAAAACACACACCGCACGTGGTGATGTTTTTTCGGATGGCTTTAATGTGCTTGGTTGTGATGAAAGTGTGCCTATGATTCACATATCAATCAGGCGTGATCCACGTGAATTATAATAAGCAGAATATGTTATATTTTCGGACAGTTCTGTAATTTGCTTTTGGTTGGTTAATTTTTATTTAGCAAAATAAAAAAACAGTCGTTTGAAATAAGTCTAAAAAACGACGATCAATTAAATGTGCATATAGCAACAAGCCAAGGGGTAATCGCAAAATTTGTCCTATGTCTGTATTTCAATAGTAAAACCCTCTATGAAATAAAGACACATATTCCATCTACACGTGACAAAATAAAAATGTTACTAAAATCTGCTGAAAACGGACCTAATTAAATTCCTTCCAAGTCATCACGTCATATAAGGCATAGTTTTACGACATAACCATCACAACAATGATTCATTTTCTTTGCTGCAGTGGCTGGGAGTGCCAACATTTCTGCTCCTGGACAAAGCTCGCCCCAGGTCGGCAGCCAACATCATTCTCCAAAATAAAATTAAATTCTACTTCTGTCATATGATGGCATGGTGAAATTCATGGGACGAGGGCAAGAGGTCCTCTCGACACAATGATGGAATCAGACCCTATCTTGAGAAGGACCGAAAATAACAAGAATTTACGAGGGGCATATTTAGCTGAAGCCATAGACAACCTAGTTTTATGAATTCCAGTTTATGCTTGTGGCATCCAAGTAATTCTATAGTCGAGATGAAGGGAATGCTCATTGGCAGTCTATTCTTCTTCTCCCCGTAGTAGTTCCTTGAATCTATTTTTGTTGGAGTATTGATTATGGTCTTTTTGTCATCTTTGGTTTCTGTATCAACAGAGTAAAAACATTAATGAAGTACGTAATATAATAAAATTCCAACACATATTTCTTTGGAATTCGATTAGAACCTCTTTGGGGAATAGAAATGTGTTAAAGAAGAGGTGGTCCCGTCAGTTACACAGCGAGGATGAATGACACTAATTTAGTTGACTCACCTTAGACACTGATGTACAAATTTATTACTTAACAGTTCGATACTTTTTGGACAGTTCGATAATTAAGAGGTAAATTTGTTTTGAAATTTAAATCAGCCTGAACCAAAATTTAAATTCTTTTGTACGCGTTCTGTTCAGTGCTTATTTCCTTTTCCCGCAATGCTTTCGGAATTCGTAATAAGGTAAATGAAAAATTTATGGATACTGGGTAGACACCCTGTAATATTTTCCAACCGAATTATGTATTGCAAAATGTGAAAATGCTGAAAACGTTGAAAATTCTGTTCGGAATTAACTCGCATATCCACTATGTGGTGGTACATAATATGTACTAGAGTCTAGAGGGATTTCTCATATACAAAGCACTTGAAAATTTCACTCTATAACTTTGAATTTTTGGGATACATGATGAAAATTTTCCGCAGCATATGCAGCATTTATAAAAGGCGGAATTAGTGTTGTAGGGTTGCATGTGAATGAATAATTTAATTTCAAACACTGTAGAAAATTATGAAATTAGTATCATAGAATATTTTTGGTTATGTTGTGGAAAGTGAAAATCGCAATTATTCACGATACCTGCCGAGCTAATATTTGCAATTATGGGTAAACTACTTTGGTTTATATATATATATAGTCTATTATGGTTTCAATGCTAATTCACAAGAATTTTTTGAAAACGGCTGGAAAAACCTACTTTTTTTTTAAATTTAACGAAAAAGGGCATTTTAAAAATAGGATCATGTGACAAATTTCGGGTAAATGTTTGTAATTCTTCCAACTAAATTATCTCCAAGGTTTTTTCTTTAATTTTGTAAGACCGTTTCTTAATATATTGTTATATTAAAAAGTTTGTTTTTTTTTAAATGTCTACCTCCAAAAATGAAGAAAAATTAGGTAGCTAATTCTTTTGTTTAAGCCCATGTAATTTGTAAAAAAATGAAAGTTTAAAAAAAAAAAACAATCCAAAGAAATATAGGAAAATGGAGGTATTTAGGTTTAAAGTTTAATAAAATTTCTTGCTAATTTTTCATAAAAATATATACAGTGAATACATACAGGCTCATAAGTTGTAAAAGATGTAAAAGTACCGGAAAAAGGTTTCTTCTTTCAGTTTTTTTCTTAATTTAATACTGCTTTTTTCATAATAACCCGGCTTTTTTCATGCTTCAATCTGTTGTTTAAAAAAGCGTGGTATGGTTTTTTAGGGCTTGTTATAGTTTTTTACGGCTTTTTATCATTCGATAGTTGAAATAATAAGGAATTTATTTGTATATTCGGCTTATTTACTAACCAACTTACATATTTATATTAATATTTCTATTAGAGTTCTGATTTATACACATGTATTGAACTACACGTGTACACGAGTGTTCGAACTTGGGTTCAGTTCGCTTTCAAAAGCACGAAACCGAACCACATGCGTATTGAAGGGCCATAGCGGCACGTGTGGGGTCTCAAATGAAAAGAGGACATGACATTCACACGATACTGTAATAAAATGTAGCAGTTGAAGAGCGAGCGGGTGTTATTACACTACTGCATAGAAGTAATCTTCTCCTTTCATTTCACACGTCATATATTCCAACATCTTGAATTCAAATACCTTAAAATCGGAGGACGATTAAATTACATCTTCTCTTCTTCTTCCTGTCAACATTATAAAAATTGCAATATCTCTAATTTTAAATTATTAAAGCAACAAAATTTTGAAAGTCCTTCGTTCGTTTATTTACAGGAAAAAAGCAAAAAGCCGCTTTGCTTTTATGGTACGGAACATAAAAAGCCGAAAAAAACCATGAGGTCATGCTGGTTTCTTTCATTACTCGATTAAAGCATGAAAAACGCCTGCTTTTTATGAAAAAAGCTGTAATAAACCGAAGAAAGCAAAGCCGTGTTTTGCACTTTTACATCTCTAGTTGAACCGCTTTTTTTTCTTTTCCTCGGCTGCTTTTATTTGCTTTAAGTATATGCGTGCCCAGGGATTCACCTTGAAGCTACGTACAACAAAAAATTTTAATACAGTATGATCCATTTTTTAAAATAAATATTTAGTGATACTCGACTTTTCATATCCCACGTTGAATTCCGCATAAATAACGTCTATCTATTAACAAAATGAAATTTGATTAAATTTGAAAGGTTTTACTGTTATCATCCATAAATCATCATTATTTTTTATTAATTTACACATATTACATTCATATATTATTACCTATTTCAATTTTTTCGTAGTCGTACTCTTGCTTTCCGGACACTTCGACCAAATGGAATTATGTAGACTTTGTTGGCATTTTGCACACCGATTTGGGTTGTATCTTGAAAGAAGCCTCTCATCAGATAATCGTTCATGTATTTCGTTTATGTATTGGTAAAACTTCAGACGTAAATACAATCTCATTGTTAACTTCCCATTTGGAAGTTATTGTAAAGGATCCGATTTTTGAAATTGCAAATTTCAAGATATCTCCACGATTTGAGGTCCCTAAAGTCCGAATGCATCGTTTTTAGAGGGTTGTCTGTGTGTGCGTGTGTACGTAGGTCCGTACGTTCAATTGTTCATGAGCCTTTTTTTCGTCTCGAATATCTCGAAAATGCTATCAACTCCGGACCAATTTTATTCTGCGCCCAATTTCTTAATGAACACCTAACAATGTTTGCAAAAAAATGCCCAGTTTATTGTTTATAGTTTTTCATTTTTTGCAAGCACTGTGTTCCGGAAATTGAAATGTTTATATAGCAAGCATGAGTTATTAGCGGAAATGCCGAATTATACTGTATAGTCCTTCACATGGCACAGATAACCTTGTGCGCCATCTATCAATTCAAACAAATACGCGGTCATATGTTTAAAACTACTGAGGCAACCGCATCGCATTAAAAAGTCCCTTTATAAAAATACAAAAATACCTCTCCCCCCCATTATACCTTTGAAAATGTTATTGTAGTGCTAATCGACGCTATACGTCTGTAAGGTGACGTTCGCGTCTGGTCTTTAGTTTCTGCCGTATTTAATGCTATTTAGAGTTCAGCTTGTGCACGTCTTTTTTTTAAGTTATTGTTCAAGCTCAGGGGACGATCTGATGATGCAGGCGGAAGGAAATTTTAGGGAACAGGAAATTGGGAAATTTTAACATGACAAATGTTGAAAGTAAGCCAAAATTTTTGAGATAAGGTTTTTGCTGTGCAATATCCCAGTGATTTCGCAATTCCAATTTTCATCAGTAGAATTACCTAAACCACTGTTCTGCTTGTAGTTCGACATATAGTTTGCTCATGTCGTTGGTCCATTCTAGGGGTTGCTCTTAGCGCATGTTGTCGTACAGACTGCTTATGACGTAACGCGGGCTGTTCCGAGGTCTCTGCTGCTCGTAATACAGCTTGATGCTCTGCCTGCTCTCAACGCCGAATCTCAGATTATTCTGTGGCCACCGCAGCCCTAAGAATCGCTTGACGTTCACTACGTCACTCTTCGGTTTGAGCTGAAGTTTCACCCCTTATAGCAATTTTCCTTGCTCGAGCTTGAGAAGAATTGGTTTTGCGCTTCCATGGTATATTGATAAGTATATTACGTAAACAATTGTAAAGAAATTTAAATGGGAAAATTAAAAAATGCTATTAGATTCCATAACCCTTATAGTTATGAAAATCCTACATTTAACTGATATAAATGCTGATCGCACTCTCTGACTTGACATTCCGAATAGAATTCGATGTTGAATCTAAACATTAGTTTAAAAAATTATAAAGACCTACCGTAAAATGGGGTGATAAGCGCCGGCGGGGTGTTAAGCGCCGAAACTTTTTTTTCGTTTTCAAATTTAAATTGCGCACACACTATACGACATGCTGCCCGTTCGAACGCTTATATTGTAGCTTTGGGATGTTGGCAAGACTGTTTAACAGTTACTATGTTGAAACAACATTTCATTTGGCTGCAGTACACGAATGAGTAAAGATACTTTTTTGCACTTTTTTTCAAACATCCAGAAGTTTCTATTCCCAAGATAGGTTTAAGTTTTTTTAAACATAAGTGACCCATAGTGCTTAATAGTTCATTCTTTTGTGATTATTTTACGGGCTTATTCATAATTTTATCGCTCCAAATCATCGAGATATTTTGACTCAATTGCAAAGAGTCATTTTTCGAGAACGTGCTAAGCGTGTTAAGCGCCATTTTTGTTTACGTGTTTTTTAGTGAAAAAATGCTATAAATGACTTTTGTTTGTTACAAAAACAACAGAGTTAGGGATATTCTTTTAGAATGGAAAAGAGGTCCCGAGTAAAATGAAGCCACAATTCCAAAATCAAAACCAACACAGAATGTTGCCGTTCCTGAACGAAATAATTAATGGCGAAACTGTCGTTCGAAACCCATCCTGAAATCCGAAGACGACGTTTCGTTTCCATTCTCTTAATAAAATTAAATGAAGTTTAAATTCAAGAGTTATGTTCGAAAAATGTCAAATTTACTTTTTTTAATAAAAGGAAATTGAAATCGAGCTCAAAAGTATATCTTTTTGCCCATTTTCTGCAAGTGGAGCTTATCACCCCATTCCGACTTTTTCGAAAAATCGCGATTTTTCCAAAAAATTAAGTATTTCCACTATCGAAACCTCTAATTTTCTTGCAGATTCTTAAAAGAGAGATAGACAATTGGTATGGGCCGATTTCCGTTGTAATTTTAATGTAGCAAAACATAAGTAGATTTTCATTTGAAAATTTTTTGTGGCGCTTATCACCCCATTTTACGGTATACTATACTTTGTTTAAATGGAATTCTTTCCCCTTGCCTGAAGTTTCCTTTTTGAGTCATGTAACTTTTAAGAAAAAGTATTTGTACGATACACACGCACACAATTTCACCAAATCGTAATAAAGTTTGTGTCTTATTGGCATCTAAAAAAAGTTGCAACAGACTTTCGCACACACTATGTCCAAAAATCGCCTAATATAAATAAGGCATACAGTTCTAAAAATTCAAAATTTCGCGCGTGGAAATACCGCAGTGTGCACTGCACTACGTTCTGAAAATTTTTGTAAAATATTTCATTTTCATCCGCCCAATTGCACATTTGAATATTAAATAAAGTTTAACAATGTAATGCAAACGGATGTCGTCCCTTTCCACGGCCACTAAATCGCTTTTTATATACTAAACATTACTTTTTAGTGACTAACTACCCTAAATTCCAAAGGATTTCCATGAAAATTATTCATTACTCACGGAAATTCCTTATTGCAAAAAGTTTTCTGTCGCCATATTGCATTCCCGACGGCAGAATCGAAATCGGAGACCTCGAAAACCCATTAATGCCTAATTCTTTGAAAATCTCTTAAAGTGGAATTTTTGGTAACCATTTTTAATCCGCCATTTTGAATTTCTAAATTTGGATGGTAGATCCGAAATCTGCGACTTCATAAAGCTATTGGTATCGAATTCCATGGAAATCAAAATCAGGGACCTTAAAAGCCCATTTGTCCCGAATATCATGGAAATCCCTTCAATTTGAATATTTGGACAGATTTTCGCATTTATATAATATACACCTGGACCTTTTTTACGCGGTTTTTTTTACACGCAAGTTACTTTCACGCGGTGTTTTTATACGTTATAGCATTTTGCTTTTACGTAGTTTTTTTACACGGTTTTTTCGCGTGATGCTTTTTACCCGTTTCTATGCTTTTATGCGGTTTATTTTCTGTTATGCGATCGATTTTTTAACCGGTTCTGCTTAAGGTGGTTACCAGTTATATACCAGCACTAGTTATACTCGCTACCAAGAATTCTTAAAGGAAAAAGTAAAAGGCAATTTACATTTACACGGTCTTATTCTACGCGTTTGATTGGCCTTTATGTGGTTTTATTTATGCGATTTCTTGCTTTTACGCGATTTTCTCGTCGTTTTCTTACGTGATTTCTTTCTTTTACGCGGTAACCATTTACCGCGGTTTAGGTGTATATATAACGATACAAATTTATCAATGGCTGATTTCTTTACATTATAAACAATAAAAGTACAAAATACAAAAGCTAACATAAATGACGATAGGGATCAGTATGGCTTGAATTAAGCATATCCGACCTTCTGTATAAAAAGAGAATATTTTGTTTTGAGCAAACCTTATAAATGTAAAATAACTCCTTTTTAACAAATTTCGCAACCGTAAATATCAACTGTCGAACACTATCGTCTTCCGCCTTTTTTATTTCTTCATAACATTTCTGAATATCATTCATTTCATTCATACAATTTCAAACTATGTGAATCCCCCATAGGAAAACTACATATTATTTTATCTATTTATCTGCTAGTGTCTAATGGATAATTCTAGCGCAGCAATATACAGCAGAGCTTCTAAATTGAAAAACTTAGCAAATCACAGACTTCTCACATATCAAGACTATTCTCCATCCAGGGAGTGCTTTGAAAGCCTTCCAAGACTTACAAATTGTGGTTAGAGAAAAATAAACTCCAGACTACATACATTCCAGCAACAATACAATGTTAAAGCCAGAGGGCAGAGGAGAACGTTTTCCTTGAGATTCTGCCGTTTGTGTTTTACGTCTTTGATGTCGGTTTGTACTGCAAATAAATTCCAGTAAAGATTCTTTCCCCCCTGGGTCTTCCCCTGCTCCAGCGTCCTCATCTTTGTGGGTGTTTCATATTTTGAAGTAAAGCAGGAATTTCATGGTTGTATCCTTTTAAACTTAT